>OX101733.1:13506685-13729301 GCA_944452665.1 Stenoptilia bipunctidactyla
CTAAGTTTCCATTTGATTGCTAAACTCTTTTCAAGAATTTTATACTGAATCAAAATGGCTAGTAATTAATTAGGTCAACATTAATATTGGGTAGTATTTAATCGAGTAACTGTAAATAAAAATTGTAAGTGACAAAAATAACGAATTTGGCTTACTGTTTTAATTAAGTGAGCGACTGACTGCGAGTGACGAATAATCAATGAAACAGCGACTTAAAAACATTATTTATGGGTGCTAATTAAACAGACCCTCTAAAAATCTAAGTTACCTTTTTTTTTTTTTTTTTCTCTTTATTTTTTTTAGGAACTTTGTTGAACATGACAGTTCCATCGAAATCTAAGTTACCTTCTAAATTACTATGTCAGCCACAATCCGTGCCACAAACCACGTCGGGGTTATTTAGAAAAGCAACCTAACTGCTCCTACTCGCTGCGTTCGTCGTCGCACCTAACCGTACCGCCTACGTCTTCCGGAACGGGAGCCCTTCTTGTCGCATTATATTTTTCATCGCAATGTGAATGAATATATTACTTAGTATAAAATAAATGTATGAATATAAACATTATGATTTTCAATATTTTGCACCTAACCAACCTACTTCTTTTCTTATGATTCAATAATCTCTGTTTTATTCGCTCACTTAGTAATTCATTCGCACTATTAATATTTAAAACCGTTCATTTTCATACTTTTTTCAAGAGAGTCCAAATTTGTTTTTTAGTCGCTCGTTTTATTATTTCCCAATCAAAAATTAACACGGGTCTCGCGAAGCTAATAGGATACGACAATGTATCCGACGTAGAAATTCTTTTACTATCCTTAGGGCCAACGCTGCGTCACGTATGTCCACGCACGTGTTCATATAAAACTGCCACGCGCGTACGATGGATGTACGGCAGGCGCCACGCGCGCATTGGATGTGGCTAGCTCACGCGTGTACACTGTTAAAATTTTTTAGTGAAAATTACATAAAAGCTTGAGCAACTCTCGTTGCCCAAACATTTATGTAATATTAAATGTTGGTGTAGTTTTACATGAGATATGTAATTTTACATTACATAATTGTGTATTTTTTCTATAAAAAATACACAGTACAAAAATCTTAAAAAAAAAACGTTTTAGGTATAATATTATTAGGTAAGTTTTTAAACTAGCATGGTCAATTACGTTAACTTTAACAGTGCAAGTGTACCGTCGTGATTATGGCGCTTGCATTAGTGCAGAAATATCGAGAATACAAATAAATAAAAACATGATAAACCACGCTTCCATGCTGGACTGAGTCGAAAGAAAAACATAGAATGTACCAGTTCCTTCTCTTCCCGGCATACTGTAAAAATCAATTAAGGGACAGAGGTTTTGTTGGTGTTCTTGTGGGCGATAAGCTGGCCCCCTGTCACTGCAATAGTCTCTTTCCATCAATTCTGTTATTTATATTAAATATGTCCATAGTTATCATTAAAGAGTATATTATTTTGTAACAAAGATGCTGGTTCTCCGAAAACATAAATAAATAAATAACAATACCTCCAAAATCAAACATGACATCAGATGGTCTTGAAACCTCTGGTGCTCTGCCTACCCCATAAGGGATACAGGCGTGAAGTTATGTATGTATGCATGGTGAATTCCTTTTCTGAATATAATTTAAAAGTTTACTGATAGCTACTTATAATTACTCATGCAGGAATTGGTAAATGTTCAAACCTAACTGTGGTATATAACTTTTTTTTCAACAGAAAGCTGCATTTGCGAAGTTCCCGGACTTGAGGCTCTTTGCACTGGCGAATGTTGCCAGCGTTGATACAAGGGAAACTCTGCAGAAGCATTTTGGAAATTTAAGGTGAGTTCAGGTTCATAGAAATCAAATATAAAAAAAATGGTTACTTTAAGTGTTTGACATAAATTTCGGCCTTTATTAATTTTAAATAAATTAATATTATTTTGAGACTATAATGCCCGTCTGCGCTAAACTTGATACTTAAGTCTCCAGGCCGTGCTTTGGAACAAAAATTGCGTTGCACTAAACTTAGGTTAATGCTTAAATCCTTAAGACAATGCAGAGTAAGTCAATAATTATGTGTGACGTAGTTTAGGCATGTCATAACTATGTTAATGCTAAGTAGAGTTTAGTGCAGACGGGCATCAGTTTTTTTTTATTAAGTATGGATGGGACGTTTATCTTCCATGACACCTGATATTAAGTGAACATGAAGACTAAGGTGGTACACGTCCATCCGCGGAAACCTATTCACTCGACGCTTAAAAGTACTAGGACTATACTGGTCAGGGAAAATAGACGCAGGCAGTTCATTCCAAACCTTGGCGACCCGATTGTTTATTGCCTGCCTAGATATACTTATAGATTGCTAGTTCTATATTACTGTCTGTTCATAAAAATTACACCAACAACATGTTTACGAATTATTTTATACCAATAATTAATTCTGACTTATGTCTGAGCAATAAGCCTTTATCGTACACACAATTTGCAAAATTACATTTCCTACTTTATCAAAACGTAAAAGTTAACCATAAAATAATCAAATCTATAATCATGAATGATCAAATAATGATTGTAATTTCATATCGTGTATAATTAATTCCAGTGACAAGGCACTTCGAGCGATCGCCACGTACTTAAACCTGGTGCCACCTGAGGGTAAAGAAGATGAGGCGGTTTGGCACAGACTTGACAAGGAGTTCCTTAGGGAGCTATTGGTAAATTTCATTTTGCTTTTTTCGCTGCCCAAACGGCAACTTAATGGTCCTGCAAAGTATTTAAATTTTTCATTGACCAGAGACCTACAGACGGCGTGGTGTCCGATAACGATAACTTGTAACCAGAGTGTCTGTAAAAACAGCGAAACTTCGGTGACATTTAAAATGCTTGGTGGTAGGATCCCTTCTGGGTCCGCCTGGCTAGCGACCACCCTTTATATAAAGTCTGCCGCCAAATGTTACCGCTCCGGCGGTAATGTGTTCCGGCAATATTGTATAAAGAGCCAGTTCCTTCCTAAACCCGTGTGCTTTCATCTTCGACCTCATCGTCACTTACCATCAGGTGAGATTGAGGTCAAACGCGGGTTTAGTCACTTATAAAAAAAAAAAATTCATAAATATGATAAAATATATTTTATTTAATATAATGTAACGTAAAATCTTAATACTTATAATCCTAAATATGAATATTATAATATTGTCTTAAGTTTTCGCGATTCATACTATTTAAACGGTATAAAACAATTTTTAACCGGATTTATCGCGTATATTTACATTTTAAATTTTAACTCAGCGTTTCGGTGTCTTTGCAGACCCCGTGGTCGCTCGTGACGCGATAAATCCGGTTAAAAAGTGTGTTATTTAATGAATATTATAAATATAAGATAGATTTGTAATCTAAAATGATCAACAAATGCAGAGCATTAAAAAAAACCGACTTCACTAACGTTTTGAAATCCTAGCCAAAGCTTGGGCTGCAGTATTAGGTCATCAAGGTACGGTACAATTCACCGTATTGATAGATATTTTTTTCGAAAGTTTCAAATATTTCAAAAAGTAACTCAATCGATTTCGCTGAAATGTATACGGGACCACCTCTGAAGTATCCTCTATCATAGGAAACAAAAATATTCAAAATCGATACATAATTTTGACGACCACTTTGGCGAAGGGGTAAACCTATCTGCCTCAGACGCCTGTGGTTGCGGGTTCGATTCCCGCCCGGAACAAGAAAAAAAAATGTTCCGGGTCTGGGTGTTTATCTATATATGTATTTATATTCTAGGTTCCCGCCTAGTTCGCTACATGGTATCTCATAACACAAGCATCGCTTACTTTGAGGCCACGTAGTTGGTGTGATTGTCTGGGGATTTAAAAAAAAAATTGTCCGTAAAATAGTGTAACAAAGACACAAAAAACACATACACCCGAATTGAGAACCTTCTCCTTTTGGAAGTCGGTTGATAAACGACTAGCCACGCGACCAATACTAGTCACTGGTTGGTAACCTACTGATCACGATCTAGGGGTCTGTAGAGACATCGAAACCTTCGAGTTAAAGAAATTTAAATTGCAGCCATACGTGATAAAACCGGTTAAAAACTGTTTTTCTTCCAACTGTGCTTTAATTTCATCACAATCACACTAAAAACTCAGTACAAAGCGAGTCTTTAATGCTCTAGAGCAATAAAAATGTATGAAATTTCATTATTGCACAGTTTTTTTTAGTCGCACCTAAAGGTGCCAATCTTAAAGGATTAGCTCTATTCAGCCAGCCGATATCAATACTTTTTTTTACGTACGTATTATTCGTTTCTATCCTACTTGTTCCAAATTAAAAAAAATGATTGCTGCTAACTCTGATGTAGAAATAAAAGAAATTTAAAAAAGTGGTTTGGCGGGAACTTAGTTAATTTTATCTACTATTCCTATAGGTAATAGTTGAAAGAAAAGCAGCTTATGCACCTCGCCTTAAGTAATTTATATTGCCCTCGTGCCTGTTAGATTAGAGGACACAATCAGGCACTCGGTGAAATAATAAATAACTTTTTACTCGATGCAATAATCTACTATTATTTAAGATCATGACAATAATAAACAATGGTTCCTTTAAGTATAATTTGTCAGCACCAATACCTGTTTGGAGTACTTTTCCCCCAAACATAACGTTTTTTTCTACTTTGTAGAATACCAATAATGAAACATTCCCGTTTGGTTCAACAGATATCCCGCCACGAAAAAAGAATATCACAACTCGAAGAACTGAACTCCATGCCACTTTATCCCACCGAGGAGGTGATATGGGATGAAAACGTAGTACCCACAGAAATATACAGTGGGGAGAACTGCCTGGCTCTACCCAAGTTGAACCTGCAGTTTTTGACCTTGCACGATTATTTGCTAAGGAATTTTAACCTATTTCGACTAGAAAGTACTTGTAAGTAATTCCTCTTTATTTAATTATAGTTTAAAAAAATTGATATTATATTTTGAACTAACAACACACAAAACACACAAAGTTCTTTTAGGTTTAAATATATCAGATTTATACATACATAAGAGTTATTTATAGAGAAAGGTTATTATTTAAAGGTTAGCTATTCTTTTATTAATATAAATATATTTTTAACTATGAATCTAATACATATTATGTATTGTTTCAGATGAAATAAGACAGGATATCGAAGATGCTGTTTATAGATTAGCTCCATGGTATGTATAGACAAGTAAGCTTATGGATATACGAAATTATTAGCGAAGAATATTTTTAAACTCACCTTATGCTCAGTAAATATTTATACTTTTCCTTAACCTGTACTTTGAATTAAAGATTTATGATTCAAAATTCGGATTCTTTTGACGACCGGCTGGTGTAGGGGTAACGTACATTGCCTTCTATGCCAGAGGTCCTGGGTTCGAATCCCGGCGGCGACGGATATTTGTGTGATGAACACAGATATTAGTCGTCAAGTCATAGATGTTTATATGTTTATTTAAGTTTATTCTAATAAAAAATATGTATTTATTCAATATGTATGTTTATATAATTCTTAATTATATCGGTTATCTAGTATCCATAACACAAGTTCTTTAATAAACTTAATTTGGGCTAGATAATGATGTGTGGGTGTAAGAAATATTTATTTATTAAAATTATGAAGAATCTTTTGTTCGATGCAATAAAATCTAGATAAGTCTTAAATTGGTCGCTGGTTTTTATTCTGTGTTCATGTGTTCTGTGTGGAAACAAATAGAAACAATTAATGCAAAACATTTAAAAACCAACTGCATCGACATATTCCAGTCCTTGACAAAAGTTTTGCTGAAGAGAGCAACAAAATATGTAGCGGTGCAAAATACGTAAGTCACAGCCGGAGGATGCAAAAAAAAACCAAAATTATTAGTATAACTTTAATTAAAATTACTTAAAAATATTACAAGTAGGTGACTATTGGTCGATATTAGAGACAAAAGTGAATATAAAACTAATTTGGAACTAATAGGAAGGCTAATTAAATGAGTCCGCACGTTGTCTGTGTCAGCGACTCGTGACGTCGCTGCGTTGCTGGCCGATGGTTGTGAAATAGTAATTAATGCCTACTTTGGGCTATCCGTGTAGTGTTCACACGTAACACCTCCCCCTGAAGATCAGCGACTATTTGAGAATCTTCGAAAATGACGCTGAGAGGTCCTTGGGGTTGATTTTCACGTCCTTAGGCGTATTATTTCTGTCTGGGCTTATTTCGTAGTATTTAGGAACTTTATTTTCATCATGTTTCTTTGTTCTTCCAGAGCTTTTATGATAAAACTTTCTGATTAATATTATTATTAAAATCAAGACAGCAACAGTGAAAATAGAGTAAAAGGGTATCGTCGTATGATAGATTGATTCATCTGTTAATTGGCTGAGATGTACAGGAGTTTGTAGAGATATTTTGGAGTTACTGGTATGCAGGTTTTCGAGGTTGATAGAATTAAGTTTTATAATGGTTTCATGGGGTTGATTCATCTCAGTATCGGGTATGTTCAAGATGTTGATGGCATGACCTTTTACTCTTCTCATTTGTTAAAGTAAAATCTGGGGCTTGTAATGTGCAACCTTGCGGGATCATAGCGAGGTAACTTCCTTTTAAAGTTGTATATTGCTCCGTGGTGCAGGATAATTTGACCTTCGTGTTGTGTGGAAAATTTAGAGTGTAGTGTTTGTCATCTAGTTGCTCCATAGCTGCTTCGGACAGGATTACTGGGGACAGCTTACATGTAAAAGGAATCTGCTGTTGAGTAATAAGCTGTTCAACACAGTCTGGATATGGCTTTATATTATAATTAGGAAATTGCTCACAGAGGTACCAGGATGTAAACTTCGGACATTCAGTCTCTATGTACCTTGCGTCTGAATCATGAATTGCTAGGTAAGGTGAGGGGGGGATTATAGATAGATTATTTTTATTAGGCAGAATACACAATTTATATAATTTATATGTTTTTGGAATTATTATAGGGAATCTAAAGACAATAACTATTTTATCTCCTGTATAATATGAACCAAGTCTAATTACATTATAATATTCTCTAAGATCTATATCTAAGATGTGCTCCTTTGAATAAAGCAATTTTAATTTATTTATCATATTTTTAAGAACATCTAAACTTAGTGTAGAGTGATATGTACTTGATGTACGTAAATTTCCGAGTAGGGTGTCTAACCTGGTTAATTCATGACTTAGCTCATCGATATTATCGCTTAATATTAAGAAGTATTGTGCCAGATGGGCATATTTTATTAAACCGGTGTTGGTACGACTATAGTTACTCATCATTAAATTTAAAACTTTTTTCATATCGTTTTGATTTTTAACTATATTTTCCACTATACTTGAGTGACGCAACATCCACTCTTTACTTAAACTTATATGTTCATTTATTTCGGTCTCTAGCTTATTTTCATTATTCTGGAGAACTTTCATGGCATTTTCGTACTTTAAAGCATCGGTATAGTCTAAATTTCCGGAAATACTTTTTATTATGGACCCGAGCCCGTCTACTAAACCTCGTTTTACTCGATTCGGCTCAAAGCTATTTAAATGGCTTAAAATTGTTTCTAGTTTGTACGATAAGTAATTAATATGAGGTTCGTAAAGCGATAGAGTTTTATTATTTAGTTCTGGTTTTAAGTTAAAAATTTGATTTTTAACTAAGTCAACTTGAGAATGGATATCATGTAAATTTATAAATTGTAAAAACGAATGGTAGTGAGAAATTAGTTTGGTAGAGCCAAGGTCAAAAGGGAGAAGTCCAGGTCCGTCGTCTTGGTTGTCAAGTCGTATGTCCTCCGCGTAAGTCCGGCAGATCAGCAACCATAGTATTATCCTGTAACAATTGCGTGTCTTTAGGTACCCTTTTAAGTCGAGACTTGGCTACAGGGCCTCTTTTCTTTTTTGTATATATATGTATTGGGAGATCGGCGAGAATTGTATCCTGTGTATAGCGAGGAGCTAGTTTTTGTCGGTTGGCTAAAGGGTTTTTTATGAAAATTTGCTGATCAGGAACGAATTCCTTTTCGGGTTCGCGGTTTTTATTTCTATTTTCTGTCAGTTGTGTTCTTTCATGTAAAGAAGACTCGTTAATAATGTCATAGACTAAAGTCATTTTCTTTTTGTGGTCTTGTGTATATTGCTGTAAAAGATGACTTGTAACGTCAATGTCAATAGGGTCACGGGGGTCTAAATGTCCTGTTATAATATCTAAAGGTCTACATTTTGTGAAGCTGTGAATGGAGCTATTATAAGCTAAAATAGCATATGGCATGAGATTTATAGCAGGTTCGTTGGTCTTTTCTAACTTTAAGATTCTTAAATGTTCTAGTATGGTAGAGTGTAAGCGTTCGATCATTCCGTTATCATTAGGGCTGTGCGCTAAGATTTTATGATGTTGAATTTTATGAATACGTATAAACTCTAAAAATAGTTGGTTGGTGAATTCTGGGCCTTGATCTGTTATTATGCTCAGAGGGACACCATGATGAGTACAGAATTGAAGTAACCCTTTTACAACGCTCAACGCAGTTCCATCACTTAAATAATATGCTTGAGCATACTTGGAGAACGCGTCTATTAGAGTAAGATATTTTTCCCCTTGTACTGTAAAGAGATCAAGATGAACTGTTTCCAAGGGCTTAGTAGGTGGAGGTACAATGCAAAATCTTTGTTTTATGGGGTTACGGTCATATTTTGCTTGACCACAAATATTGCATTCATTTATGTACTTCATTACAGAATCTTTCATCTTAGGCCAGTAATATTTTTTAGATAAGGTAAGGTAGCATTCATTGATACCACGATGGTTGGTCTTACCTTCGTGGTAGTTGCGAATCATTTCTTGCTGGCGTAGATAGTCTTTTACATTTTCTATTTCTACTTTTGTTAAAATTAAATTCATTGCGCTACTTTTAAAATGGGTTTGTAAAATTGGTATGATTTTATACATTGCCATTGGGGGATGAATAATAAGACCGGTTTTTACTTTTGGGCTGACGTATTCTTTAATTGCGGTTACTACGTCATTCTCGAGGTTTGATTCCGATATTTGAATAGAGGTCTTTGTGTGAGTGTCAAACGGTCTCGTAATAGTGGGCATTTTACTAACGTTAGTTACTATAGTTAAACTTATCTGTTTATTAAAACGGTTTAAAGGATAATCTGAAATAGGAATTTCTAGAATAGGATCCTCGTTACTGGTGTGGGCGGTGAGAGTAGCAGAGTTTGCGATTGATGCGGTTTTTTCAGAAGGATTTACAATTATTGAACTAGCCTCTTCGTTATTTATTTCTAACCGAGATAATGCGTCTGCGTTCGTATTAAATTTGCCTTGCTTATAGACGATTGAAAAATTATGCTATAATTTATTTCGCTAGAGTTAAGAGTTCTTGACGCATAGGCTATAGGTTTATCAGAACCTATTGGTCCTTGTGAAAGAACTGCGCCTAGTGCTAGATTTGAAGCATCAGTCGTTAAAATAAATTCTTTTGAAAAATTTGGATACTGAAGGATGGGGTCGTTCGTGAGCAATGTTTTGCATCTGTCAAAGCAATCTCGGTATGTGTCATTAAGAATAATTTTTGAGCCTTTCTTTAAGCATTGTGTCATGGGTTTAGTCATTTTAGCAAAATCCGGAATAAATTTGCGATAATAACCCAGTAGCCCCAAAAACCGTTTAATTTCAGTTGAGGTTTTGGGCAAGGGGTAGTTTTGGACTGCTTTTATTTTGTCGGGGTTCGGTTTTATGCCGTCTTTACTAATAATATGTCCTAAGTAGGCTGTTTCTAACTTAAGAAACTCAGATTTGTCTAACTGAATTTTGAAGTTTGATTGTCTAAGTCTGTCAAATACTTTTCGTAAGTTAGTCATGTGCTCCTGAAGGGATGTGCTGAAAATTATGATATCATCAAGGTAAACCAGGCATATAACGTTTTGCAAGTCACGTAGGACATTATCCATCACTCGTTGGAATGTTGATGGAGAATTTTTTAAGCCCATAGGCATTCTTAAAAATTCGAAATGTCCGTTTTCAACATTAAATGCTGTCTTATGTATGTCAGAGGGGTCCAGCTCGACCTGATAAAAACCACTAGCAAGATCGAGGGTTGTAAAATAATTACAGTTCCCTAGTTTATCCAAAACGTCAGTTATATTTGGTATTGGGTATTTGTCGTCGATAGTCTTATCATTAACTTTCCTAAAGTCAACAACGATACGCCACTTAGATATGCCTGAAGCATCGGTTTTCTTTGGCACTACCCAAATAGGGGAGCTCCAAGCCGACTCCGAAGGGCGTATTATACCCTGCTGTAACATTTTATCAATTTGACTACGAACTTCTTCTCTATGAATAAAAGGGTATGTGTAAGTTTTAGTATGGACTGGTAATTCGTCGGTTGTTCTAATTTTGTGCTTAATACGATTCGTAAAAGTCAAAGCTTCGCCCTCAATATAAAATATGTCAGCATATTGCGCACATAGTGACTCTATATTTGCACGTTCTTCGGCGTTTAATGCCCGTTTTCACCATCGTTCCCTCAAACACTTCCTTACTAAGGGTCTCTTAACCAAAGGGACTCCTTAAATCAGCCTCTTACCTAAGTTTGTTTTCACCAAGCTAAGGGATACCTGCTTAAGGGCCACTTACCTAAGTGACAATTTTTTTTTAATCAGGGCGTATGAAAATCGTACTTTTCAAAATCATGTAGATTTATGCAAAATAATACGACAAAATACAAAGTAAACATAAAATAAACATGATGTCTTTTAAAATAAATAAAATATCGTCCAATATTTATAATAAATTGCTGATGCGGAACGCTGTTGCCATTGAAAAAAAGATTTTAGTTGTGAAATAGTGGCAACTTGACTGACAGATGACACTAGCTAGACAGCGTTGCGCTTGTAGAAAAATAGGTTATATTTGAGTTTGGATTATCGTGTTGTTATCTGGATATTGTAATTATTCAGATAACAACACGATAAATATTTGGAAAGCGAGCAATTTTGTAAAAACCTTCTTTCACTACAGACTTTTGCTCTTCGGTGTCTGGAAATTTAATAAATTCACTTCGTAGTGTAACAATAGCTTCAGAAACCCTTTTTACTATTCTACTACAAGTAGCTACGCTGATTCCTCCCATATCAGCCACTGCAAGTAGATGATTTCCTGTTGCGAAAAACCTCAGAGTACATAACAACTGATTAATTGGAGGTACTGACTTATTCCTGCAAGTAATAAAAAGTAAAATTAGTTAAGTACCCTGTGTGTCAAATGTTTAAACACAAAATATGAAAAACATTAAATAACAGAAGTAAAAAAGCACCTACTTTAAAAGTATTTAATAGTTTAAAAAAACATACCTGTTATCTTTATATTCTAAATAGTGTTCTATTCTTTCTAACACAAATAACACACTGTCCTTGGATAACCTAAATCTTTTGAAGAAGTCCTGATTGTCAAATTTCGTAAATAAGTCCGGTCTTTCGCGATAAATATGTGGCCGTCTAAATAAACTATGATTCGTAACTAAATCCACAGTTTCTATAGCTTCTAAACTGTAAATAAAATCTTCCATTTTGCACAAAATATGCACGTCCAACAAGAAAATGAAGTGTCACTTAGCGCTAAGATGCCGAATATCGGGCCCCCAAATTTAAGGGATCCCTTTGGATCATAAGTGTCCCTTAAGTGATGGTGAAAACGAAACTAACACTTAAAACATCTTAAGTGCCTCCCTAAATTTAGGGAACGATGGTGAAAACGGGCATAAGTGATCCGTTCTCAATTTAGACAAAACCTCTTTGGCTCGCGGCGTTAATTGTTGAGTGCGCGTACACTGAATATTAAAAAGTTCCGCACTAATCGGTCGGTCCATGGAAAAAATTAAGTCATTCTGCGTTGTGTTACTAACTTCTAAGAAACCTCGATTTTGTTTTACATTAGTTATACACTCACTGATAATACAATTTGAAATAACTTGTTGCGGAATAAAAACGTCCCCGTCTGAAAAATTTATTGGAACTTTAACTAACTTTGTTGAGTTGGCCGGTAAAATATCTTCGTACAAGTTACAATTTTTAGAATCATACATTAAAATATTGTTTTTTGACAATTTAGTAACTAATAATTTATTTTTTAAATCTATATTTGACTCCCATTTATTTAACAAATCTAGACCAATTAATCCGTCAAAATAGTTATGAAACTTATAAATAAAAAACGTTAAATTTTCAGCGTCGTTAAATTCAGTAAAACAAGGGACCGTTATAGAGTAATCGTTACGACTAGTTGCATGAACGTTCGTTACTTCAAATGGTTCATAGTTCCAGGGTAGATGGGGGTAGTAACGTTTAACTGAATCAGGACTCAAAAAGGATTGATTTGCGCCTGTGTCTATTAACAACTTTAAAGGAGGATTAGAAATTTTTATGTAAGGTAATTGACGTTGAGTTTGTAGATTTAATTCTATTTTGGTTTGTCGGACCGCGTGATTTCGTGAAAATTTTCAGTTTCAGGGGGTGAAAGTTCTTCGACTCTATCTACCGTCAAGTTCGATTCGTCATTGTCCTGGTATGATTGGTTAGAATTATAATTAGGACTACAGTCATAACTAAAGTCATTAAAGTAAGTATAATTTTCGTAACTATCTGGGTAATACTCATAATAAGTAGGTTGGTCGTAACATTCATTGAAATGTGTCTCCCTAGTTCTAAAGTAATTCGATGGTGGTGGGTTACCACTCTTTGTCCAATCATGACCTTTAGGAGGAGAAGGTTTGGTGACGTAATGACTAACGCCACTCATGGGTTGTTGCTGAGAAGGATAATTATTTTTCTGAGGTAAAATCTTAGGTTGCAATCTAAATAAGTTACTATTCGGATTATAGTTCGGTGGTGGCGCTCGGAACATCATTTGGGTTCTATTTGGTATAGGGTTGCTACCCGGGTTCCACATTTGCATAGGTCTAGGTGGAATATTAAATGAGTTAGGTCCTGAAGGGCCTATAATAGGTTTATTAAAGAATCTGGATAACTGTCCGTTGTTATGTTGGTTACTGGGAATGATATTATTATGTATTACATTTTTCTTTTCCGAAAAGTTATAATTACGTTGTTGGAGATATAACGTATTCATCTCCTCATGAACAAATTCGAGAGCTTTTTCTATACTTTCGGGCCTCATACAGCGTATGCGTGATCCTAATGGGTCCTTGAGACCCCTAAGATATGCTTGAAGGGTTAATTTTTTGTACAGTGAACGCTTAGAGTCTATAGTACTTTCTAAGCTTTCATGAAGACTAATGTACGTTATTATAGTACTAAATAGGTTCTGACATTTTTCATAAAACTCCTGGGGAGTATCAGACCCTTGGGTCAATAGAGCCAAATCATTGTAAAGCGAAGTTTCGTCTCGCTGGTCAGCAAAGTTATTAATTAGAGCACCCCGAATGCCACTCCAGCTTTCCGGTATACCATTTGAATTTATTAATCTAGATGCGGGACCCGTGATTTTATTTAAGATGCCGTTTATTAGTGCAACTTTAGATAACTGTGAAGTTTCCACCGTACAAAGTCCATTTACGAGTTCGTCACACAATTTTATAAACCTAGTCAAAACGTTTGGATTTCCATCGAATTCGGGCACTAATCTAAGGGCTTTAAAAATTTGATCTAATTCCGCCATGGTATTCGATTCGGTTTCTAAATCTAAATCCCTATTAGCGTCTAGCCTATTCCGTCTAGTTTCAATTTTACGATCAGTTGATTTTCTCGGATGAAAAATTTTGAACACTTATTTAAACGCACTACGAAAAAATAAAAACAACACGTAAAACGCCTTATCAAAAACTACACCTTTCAAAAATATGCCGCTTGATGAAACACAAAATCACACACAAAATATAAAATGCAAAAGAAAAAAAAATGTAAAACTTAACAACTAACACACACAAGTAAAAATCAAATAAAAATGCAAAGTAGAGTAAAAAATATAACGTTGAAATCTAAACGTTAATCGAAATCTAAACTTCGCGTTAAAAAGAAATAATTATCGCCAAAAACATGGAACTGCTATAAAAAATTCAGAAACTTGAAAGTAATACTAGACTAAAAAAAAATGCAATAAAAACGAAATAAAAATCTTGAGAAAAAGTAACTTTTAAATGTAGATAAAAGGTATAGTGATTTCCAAACGCATAAAATTCTATAAAATTAAATCTCAAAAGTAATTTAAGGCGACGATTGTTTCAAAAGCGGAGAAAAAATGTTGCAAAAGTATCTTTAAAACGCAAGAAAAAAGAGATAATAATTTCCAAAAACATAAAACTCCTATAAATTATGAAGTTATAAGCAATTTAAGATTAAAAATGTTTTTAAAAACTAAAATAAAATCCTTCAAAAATAATTAAACTATTTCTATGAAACTAATTAATTTAAAAGAAACAACTTCCACTTAACAATAAATGGAGCTATTTATAGAATCGCACCTTGTAACTTGAGAAGTTAACTGCGCTTATGAATGAATTACTTATTCAATTAAGGTTAAAACTTACGTAAAATTTATGTTACAAAAGAACATAATTTTATATAAAACTTTAAGAAAAAATAATGGATTAGGAAATAGGGATAGCAACTCATGAACAGTCAAGAGTACTTACATATTCATTATCTGGTCCTTTTCGCTGTATCGATTTCTAGATACTCCTCTGGCAGTTTCTTACTCGTTCTGTATCTCGATGTTAGTGGTTAAAACCACCCTGGCGATTCGCGATGATGAGTTTTATAACTACTTTAGCTCGCGGAACGCCTCGCGAGATCCTACCGACTGCGCCAAATACGTAAGTCACAGCCGGAGGATGCAAAAAAAACCAAAATTATTAGTATAACTTTAATTAAAATTACTTAAAAATATTACAAGTAGGTGACTATTGGTCGATATTAGAGACAAAAGTGAATATAAAACTAATTTGGAACTAATAGGAAGGCTAATTAAATGAGTCCGCACGTTGTCTGTGTCAGCGACTCGTGACGTCGCTGCGTTGCTGGCCGATGGTTGTGAAATAGTAATTAATGCCTACTTTGGGCTATCCGTGTAGTGTTCACACGTAACATGCACCGGTATATTTTTGGTTTTCATTGTTTATTTTTCTAAAACCGCACCTCTGAAGTATGATCTACCTTAGACTCATGAATAATTTATTAATAATTTATAAGCTGCACCTTTGTACTTAATCCATTTTATTTTTTTAATAACTATAACTTAATGTGTACATGAACTTTTAAATAAATAAATTATAGCGAAACAAACATACTGCTGAATTGAGAACTAATTTCTGTTGTCTGAAAATATTACGATGTCAAAAATAATTAATTACATTTTGAAGAACAAGATGTTATAAATATTTATTTGTATCCTTATGAGTTAATTGTAGTGTAAAACAGTGTTTTGAATCTTAGTTACGAACTGAAATACCTTGTTACATTTTTTAGCGTCGGTAGCAATAGTAAAAAATGCCGTCTATACCAGAGGTCTTGGGTTTAAATCCTGGTGGGGTGGATATTTGTGCGATTAACACAAATATTTTGTTAAAATAATATATTTAAGTTTTTTGCATTTAATAATGCTCAATTATTTTTAAGTAACTGAAAAAATATGCTAAATAAAATCATCAACCGACCAGGACTCGAACCTGCAGTGCTAGCACGGATCTTTTGTCGATCGTAAGTTTACAAATGCTCGTATAGTATGGAGTCGGTTGCAAGTTTTTAGTAACAATGTAATTTTTTATTTTACAGTTATTTAAGAGTAGAACCTGTTAACAAATATTCAAAATTAACAAGGAACACATTTATTTAAGCTGACCGTGCGGCAATGGATAGATTTCAATTATTGCTTGCAAAACCGTCTCCATACTATACGAGCATTCGTAAACTTACGATCGACAAAAGATCCGTGCTAGCACTGCTGGAACCTCTCGTTTGCCGGACGAGTGCTCTTCCAGTGAGCTAGAGGTGCTATATTAGGATCGAATTTTCATATGCTTGTTAACTAATATAACGCTTTATCAATATCATGGTGTTCTAACTGCTAGTGGGTAACAGTCAAGTAACAGCACAGAATAAGTAATAGTTGGTACAGAAGAATTACTCCGCAAGAAGATCTAAATAAATTCGAGTCTTGCTACGACGCGATACGGTGGAATTCAGCTCGCACAGCATTACGTACCTGCAAATTTATATACCTAGAAGTTTTGTCTCTTTCTATCGCATGCCTCTTATCTTTTCTTACGCTGTTAGGGTTGCTGCCTAGTGAAGAATAATTAATCTCCTTATTTGTAATTAAGTATCTACCGATGTAGGTATTACTGTTATTCTACCTTTGTAAAAAATATTGTTTCAACTTACCTAAAGTACAAAATGAAAAAAAAGTTACGACGAATAATTAGTAATACTACCTATGTTTTGTTTGCTAAATTGAACATAATCAAATCGAAATATAATCTAATTGAATATTTGTTTCTTTTTATGTCCATTTTTAAATACTATTTGCTACCTCGATCATAGAATTACTGTGAGTGCTATTAGGTAGGTAGGTATCTACAATGTCCCGACGGGCGCGCGCGTGACACACGACCCATTAGAAATACGCCGGCGGAGCGCTTCGCTGTAGGTAAATAACGGATGTACCGCGCGGAGTGAGCCAGGCCTGGTAACAGTGAGAGTTTCTGATCTAGTTCGTAAAATGTACTATATTCATTCTAATATTATCATTAACATAATGAATATCGCGCGCTTTCATTTATCTAATAATATAACTCTGTTTACGAGATTTAAAAAACACTCACTCTATATGTATAAGCACTTATAATTTTGACGTGACGTATGCACAAAGAAAACATTAACACGACTAACTTAATGATTATTTGCCGTGTAATAGGCGTTATTAATTTCATCCATATCATACTACTTGTGGAAACCTTTTATTAAATGAAACTAGTCACATGTCCACAATTACGTGTATTCCACTTTTACAAGCATTATTATACTATGCTAATTTACATTACATTTTAAACTGTTTCTTGGCGATGACGGGCGCTTTATGTCGAAGCGCATTGGAAGAGGAAGCTGCTCCGGCGCGTCGGTGATTATATACCAGGGGCGCGGGGAGTGCGGGCGGTGCTGTCGCGATGCTCGAATAATGATGCCGAATTTCCGACCGTCGTGTTTATTTGGCGTAAACATCCTCCGGGGCGTTGAAAGCCTGCTTTCAACTTACTCTTCAAGCAGAAGGCAAATGCGGTTTAGCGCTCGTCTGATGGTTCCTCTCTGTGTGCGTATATCGGCGACTCTAGGCACACCATCAGCTCCAGGGTACAAATTGACTATGCGGCCTAGTGCCCATGACATTGGAGGCAGGTCTACTTCTTGGACCAGCACGAGGTCTCCAAGCTTTAAATCCAATTTTCTGCTTTTCCATTTGTATCGGTGCTGAAGTTCTGTGATGTACTTCGCTTGCCATCTTTTCTAGAAGCTTTGTTTCAATTGTTCAAGAAGCTTGAAGCGATTCAGCCTTCCTGGATTATCCTGAAGTAAGTCCGGACCCGGTATAGATGTCAGCGACCTGCCAAGGAGAAAGTGTCCTGGTGTGAGCACCTTGTTATCATCAGGAGATGAGGAAAGGGGGGAGAGGGGACGACTATTTAGGATGGCCTCAACCTGAGCAAATAATGAGGAAAGCTCTTCAAAGGTTAAGTGTGTATTGCCCATAATCCTTTTTATATGAAATTTGGCAGATTTAATGCCAGCCTCTGCATAGCCGTTAAAGTTGGGGGCGTAAGCGGGTGAGAAACAAAATTTAACATCTTGATCAGATGCAAACTCCAATATAGGTGTAGAATACTTAGCAAAGAAAGTGTTTATTTCCTTTGCAGCAGACACAAAGTTTTTACCATTGTCACAAAAAACATCCCTCGGCTTGCCCCTTCTAGATATAAACCTTTTAAAGGCTAGGATGAAGGCATCCTTTGATAATTCACTTACAGCCTCTAGGTGAACACATTTGTATCTTAGGCAAATAAATAGACACAAGTAACATTTAGTTATTTTACAGCCTCTCCCTTTACGGTCAGTGATAAAAAATGGGCCTACAAAATCTAAGGCTACACTAAGAAATGGAAAATCTGGTGTCAATCTTTGTGATGGAAGATCACCCATTATATTAGACATGGTTTTGGCATAGTAACGACGGCAAATGACACAAGTGCGAGCCGTGCGTCGCGCCAAGTTGCGCCCTCCTGTGACCCAGAACTGCTCACGCACCGACGACAATAATTGCTGTGGACCTGCATGTAAGAGGCGTTTGTGCTCGTGTATGAATATGAGTTTAGTAAAATAGTGTTTTGAGGATAGTAATGCTGGATGCATAACTTCATAATCTAAGTTACTCTTACGCAGCCTCCCCCCCACTCTCAGGGTTCCCTGAGAGTCTACAAATGGAGTCAGAGATGCTAATGATGAATTTGGGCTAATGGCTTTATTATTTAACAGTAAATTTAATTCAATAGGGAATGATTCCCTTTGAGATTGTTGAACAAGAATCAATGCTGCATTTTGAAGCTCGGCAACGCTAAAGGGCTCATTGACTGCCTGTTTTTTGCACATATTGATGAATCGCACTACATATGCTACACTACGTTGTAACGTTTTGTACCTAGAGAACCTTTCAAAATTAATGAACGAAGATGTGGGTTCAGAAAGAGAGACTTACAGTTTTAGTTCAGGCACTTCATTTGGGGTATTGTTTTGTGAGGGAGGCCATTCATCGTCCGATCCTAATAAATAACTAGGTCCATGCCACCACTTCATGTTATTTATGACGTACTGAGGATCCATACCTCGTGATGCTAGGTCTGCAGGATTCTGCTCAGTGGGCACGTGAAGCCACAGACAACCTCTAGTTAACTCTTGAACAGCCGCTACCCTATTTGAGACGTAAGTTTTTAATTTGGATGGGCAAGTGCCCAACCATGCTAGTACAACAGTTGAATCGGACCAATAAGTGATTCGAGTCACTACCTTACGCAAGGCATCTCGCACAGCTGTACCAAGGCGAGCTCCAAGAAGTGCAGCGCATAATTCAAGCCTAGGAATTGTTTTATTCTTGATAGGTGCAACACGGGATTTTGCACATAGTAAATTACATACGATCTCCCCCGTACTGGAGATAGATTAAGCATATACACAAGCACCATAAGCTGCTTGGGAAGCATCACAAAATACATGAAGTTCAAAATGAGATGTATTACAGAGAACATTGCGAAGGATATTAAGTGATTTAAGACAGCTAATATTTTTAGTAAAATGTGCCCATGAGCTTAAAATGTCTGGAGGCACTGGGTCATCCCATTCTAATTTTAGATTCCATAATTTTTGTATTAATAATTTTGGTTTGATTGTGCATAAAGTAAGTAGGCCTAATGGGTCAAAGATTTTGGAGGACAGTGACAAAATTGAACGCTTTGTAACTACCTTATCTAAGTTAATATCAATATCGTAATGCAGGGTAATGCTGGAATACAATGAAAATTTGTGTGAGCAATTAGGCAGACCAAAATGCAATGGCAGTGCAGAGAAGGATTGAATTTGCAAATAACAGAATGGCTGAACTTATTGACTTTAAACAACAATGAATAAGAAACTTGTTATAAATATCTGTGCAATATTTATCCAAAATGAGATTCTAATTATGAAGTGTTTGAAATTAGGAAAGTAACTTGTCATGAATATGTGAAATATTAATAAACAAACTTTGAAATTGAGAAACTAAGGTTTAAAACAACAAACCTTTTATGAATATTTGTGCAATATTCTGAACTTAATCTGAAGTATGATATATTATGTTAATATTTGAAATTGAAAAGACAACCACTGTCTGAGGTGGTCAGTCCAGGAAATATGCTTTGAAAACTAAGCAAAAAAAATGTGTTGAAAAGACAACCACTGTCTGAGGTGGTCAGTCCAGGAAATATGCTTTGAAAACTAAGCAATAAAAAATGTGTTGAAAAGACAACCACTGTCTGAGGTGGTCAGTCCATGAAAATATGCTTCAAAAGCTAGGCAAAAAATGTGTTGAAGAGACAACCACTGTCTAAGGGTGGTCTATAAAAACATTTAGGTTAAGTTAAATTGCGTGGGCAATGGAAAAGGCGGGAAGTGACGCATTTAGGAATAATGAAAATTAATGGAAAAAAAAAAGGAAAAAGGCTCACGACACTCCCCTGACAGACGCGCAATCACGTGGACGCAGTGCTGGTGGCGTGGTTACGCCATGCGGCGGACGCTGCTCGGGGCTCAATAGGGCCACATGGGCCACGTGGTGGCGGCGGCGCTGGCGAGAGAGGCTGCCTTGTGCAGGCAGCCAGTCAAGGGCGCCGGCAGCGACGGCGCTCGACGTGGATCGTCGACGCGGCGCCAACGGACGCTACCGGCGTCACGCTGCCGGTCACAATGGAGACTTCTGCTTCCAATAGCGCACATGTGCGCACGTGGCAGCGCGGCAGTCGGCGTGGTGATTGCCCACCCGGGGGCGCCAATATGTGGAAACCTTTTATTAAATGAAACTAGTCACATGTCCACAATTACGTGTATTCCACTTTTACAAGCATTATTATACTATGCTAATTTACATTACATTTTAAACTGTTTCTTGGCGATGACGGGCGCTTTATGTCGAAGCGCATTGGAAGAGGAAGCTGCTCCGGCGCGTCGGTGATTATATACCAGGGGCGCGGGGAGTGCGGGCGGTGCTGTCGCGATGCTCGAATAATGATGCCGAATTTCCGGCCGTCGTGTTTATTTGGCGTAAACACTACTATTGCATTTTTACTATTGCTTTTTTTATTTTTTTTAATTTAATCGATATCGATTGCTGGCTGTCGTTCTGTTTATCCGGGGCCGCTCGTTGATGTTGAGGCCGTTCGAAGAACACGATGACTGCATACAACGTCGCCACTGTTACTTGACTGCTATTGAGTAACATGATAAGAAATGTTCGTATTCCCTAATATAACATTTCTAATAATATTGTCTTAAATTTTCACGATTCATAATTTAAATAAAACTACTTTTTAACCGGATTAATCACGTATAATTTATATTTTACATTTTAACCGTGCCATAACATATTAATATATAACATTTCTGCCGTGTAACTGCTACGTATAACTGATATGAATATATTAGTCACACCTCTATACTGAGCTACCGGGGCCTGGCGATAAGCCATCGAAGTTACTTAGCATATTTTTGTTTGTACGTTATATTGCTAACGTAGCCCCATCTAATCTAATAGTATATATAGCTTTGCAGCTAAACCGTTTATGACTTGACAATAAAATATTTAGAAATATCTTGTTGTCAAGTCATAGACGTTATAAGTGCATATATTTATTGAAATTAATTTGAAATATCTTTCAAGGCGATCAGAAGACGACAGCGTTTATTTCGGCGGCTGGGCGCGAATGGCGCATCCTATCACAAGTTTTGCTGTTGTAGAAGTCGCCAAACCTAACATAGGAGAGAAAGCTCCTTCGAGAGTGAGAGCTGACGTCACAGTCACCTTGAGTGTCAGGAATGACATCAAACATGAGTGGGAGAGCTTGAGGAAACATGATGTCTGTTTTCTAGTGACAGTGAGGCCTACGCAGGGGATTGGTAAGTGGATATTTATTAGTTAACTAGACACCGCGCGCGGTTCTACCCGCGTGACTTTTGATCCCGTGGGAATTTCGGGATAAAATATAGCCTATAACCTTCCTCAAGAGTTGGGCTATCAAATGCAAAAATAATTTTTCAAATCTCACTTGTAGTTTCTGAGATTAGCGCGTTCAAACAAACAAACAAAAAAAACAAACTCTTCAGCTTTATTTATATTAGTATAGATTTTTAGATTTTCGCTGACGATAACTTAATAATGGCGGGTTTCAATATTCAACTGACTGCTATGCGTAACCGGTACAGGTACAAAACTGGTAGGAAAAAAGTAGCGTTTCACAATATCTATTAGCTACGGGCTGTAAGTTCTCAAATTTGGCATGGGCCCTCCTTGCGTGACGTTCTTCCAAGAAAATAGGTGATATGTGATTTATAGAATATCACGCATTCGCAAATTATTTGTATGATATTTGAACTAAATAAATATATGAACTTATTCAATTTATGTTTGCTATGTTTTAGTATTCGATAAATATATTATAGTATGTTTTTAGAGCTTTTTATTAATAATTGCGTTTAACTGCTTACGTAAAACGAAACGCCAATCCTTCGAATAATTTTGCCATTGGTTAAATCAAATTTTTATGACGTCAAAGTAAATATTTAAAAGAAAAATTATGTCATTCAATAATATTCGTCCTTTTTTTTCAATAACAGTTATAGATAAGTTAGAAAGAGAAAACTGGATTATTGATATGTTGACAGATGTTTGATAGGATATTTCGTTACATGAATAAATTTTTACGTCGTTGGCTAGATAAAATGACCTATTCTTTAATTGATCATACGTAATGAAAACATAACTCTTATTGGCCGCAGCAGACTGCCATGCTACCTTTACCTCATTGGTTTAAATTAATAACTTGTTACGTCGTCGTTGGCTAGATATAATGACTTATTTTGTAAATGGTCAAATGTAACCTAGCAACCCATTACAGTCAAACAGTTCGTAAGCAGTGGTTTAGATGTCAAGATTTTGAATATAGAAAGGCATTTTGGTAGTGATTTCTATTGTTCGTAGGCAAAACGAACAGTTTTCATAATATTGAAACCCGCCATAAGACAATAAACTGAACAGGTCTGCTGGAAGAAATTTCCTTTGTACTTATTTTTGTTCACTGTTTCTCTTAATTTTATCTCAACTTGTGTGTACATAAATCATACTTCTTATACATCCATACTTCTTCGAAATTAGCGAAATTTAATGAAATTTAGCGTGATTGCGTACAGTCTGTAATAGCACAAAGACTATTTTTATCCTGATGTTCCCGCGGGATTCGATATTTCGCGGGTAAAACCGCGCGAAATAGTTATCTTTTAAATAAGTATATAAGTAAACGATCCCTGCTTAGGCCTTTTTAATAAGCCTGCTTTTGTCCACCCCTAATAAGTGATATTTTCAAGAGTAGCTACTTTGAAAATGGTAAGTAATGAAACATGAGTCATAAGTGCCATAACAAATCCACTGCTGGAAAGATCTTTAAAAAATATGTGACGCTTTTGGGATCGCTACTGTTCTGACCACATTTTATATCGTCTTTATTATATTTGGCAGAAAAATACTTAAAATTTAAACCCAATAAATTTTGGTCATGATATCTTTCAATAGAATGATACTGTACCCATAATTAATATGTATTTTATTATTAAACTAGCTGCTGCCCGCGACGTCGTCTGCGTGAACGCTATGCAGCACTAAACGCACCTACGATTATAACACTGCTAGCGTGATAATATGTAGCCTATATGTTGACCCGACTTCTTAACTATCTTCATGCCAAATTTGAAGTAAATCCATGCAGTACTTTTTGAGTTTATCCCGGAAAGACAAACAGACAAAAATTCTAAAAACTATATTTTTTGTTTCTGTTTCGATTGTAGATCATACCCCAAGTATTCTTTTAAAAAAATATTCAATGTACAGTTTTGACTTTCCTACCATTTTATTATAAGTATAGATTAAATTACTGTTATTTCTTACCCAGGAACAAAATACGACTACCGCCGTAGTATGGTCGAACAAGCCGGCATCATGTACGTTCGAGGTTGCGAAGTAGAAGGCATGTTGGACGCGTCAGGCAGGGTCATAGAAGACGGCCCGGAGCCGCGGCCGCAGTTGGACGGAGATTCTAGAACATTCCGGTTGCTGCTCGACCCTAACCAGTATAGACTGGATTTGGATACCGCTAGCAAGGGGAAAGAGGTTGGTAGTCTCTTACAGAAACTTTTTGCTGTATAGGTTCGGCTTAGAACAGTCTTGCCGTCGTTGGCTAAGCAAAATACGGCTATCGCAGTATGGTAAGACAACCAATTTTTGACTGACTGTCAAATTACCTATTAATAGTAGCTCAGTTGACAGATTCGACACAATATTGTATAGGACTTTCTGTTTGTACTTCTACTTTTGTTTAGACCGTCTGTAAGTCGGTTTAGTCGGGTTCGACTAGCCCTATTTGGATTAGTAAAATACGAGTACCGCCTTAGCATTAGCGTGAAGTAGAAGGCATGTGGGACGCCTCAGGCAGGGTCATAGAAGGCGGCCCGGAGCCGCGGCCGCAGTTGGACGGAGATTCTAGAACATTCCGGTTGCTGCTCGACCCTAACCAGTATAGACTGGATTTGGATACCGCTAGCAAGGGGAAAGAGGTTGGTAGTGTCTTACAGAAACTTTTTGCTGTATAGGTTCGGCTTAGAACAGTCTCGCCGCCGTTGGCTAAGGAAAATACGGCTATCGCAGTATGGTAAGACAAGCAATCTTTGACTGACTGTCAAATTACCTATCAATAGTAGCTCAGTTGACAGATTCGACACAATATTGTATAGGACTTTCTATTTGTACTTCTACTGTTCCGTAAGTTGTTTAGACCGTCTGTAAGTCGGTTTAGTCGGGTTCGACTAGCCCTATTTGGATTAGTAAAATACGAGTACCGCCTTAGCATTAGCGTGAAGTAGAAGGCATGTGGGACGCGTCAGGCAGGGTCATAGAAGGCGGCCCGGAGCCGCGGCCGCAGTTGGACGGAGATTCTAGAACATTCCGGTTGCTGCTCGACCCTAACCAGTATAGACTGGATTTGGATACCGCTAGCAAGGGGAAAGAGGTTGGTAGTGTCTTACAGAAACTTTTTGCTGTATAGGTTCGGCTTAGAACAGTCTCGCCGCCGTTGGCTAAGGAAAATACGGCTATCGCAGTATGGTAAGACAAGCAATCTTTGACTGACTGTCAAATTACCTATCAATAGTAGCTCAGTTGACAGATTCGACACAATATTGTATAGGACTTTCTATTTGTACTTCTACTGTTCCGTAAGTTGTTTAGACCGTCTGTAAGTCGGTTTAGTCGGTTTCGACTAGCCCTATTTGGATTAGTAAAATACGAGTACGGCCTTAGCATTAGCGTGAAGTAGAAGGCATGTGGGACGCCTCAGGCTGGGTCATAGAAGGCGGCCCGGAGCCGCGGCCGCAGTTGGAAGGAGATTCTAGAACATTCCAGCTCCTGCTCGATCCTAACCAGTAAAGACTGGATTTGGATAACGCTAGCAAAGGCAAAGAGGTTAGTAGTAATAATTTAACAAGAACTTTTTGTCTAGAGTCGGAAGTCTGTATACATTTATTTCACCAACTGATTCGATACGTCAAAGCCATCAAATAGAAGATTGAACAATTTCATAACGGTAACGTCACTAAGATTGTTATTTTGAACTGTCGCGAAAATCACTTGAAAAGAATTCAACTATAGTTAGTTCGTAAACCCGTGTAGTAATCTTCAACCTTATTTCTTTAACCTTTCATTATGACGGCCTCCGTTTGCGTTGGTGAAGGGTTCAGCTGCAGCGTGAGAGGTCCTGGGTTCGATCCCAATTTAGGAAATGGATATTTCAAAATTGGCTTGCGCCGGGATGCCCACTAGTTCTGTTGTGTGGTTTCTTTACGGTTTCATAGTTGGTATACCTGTTTGGGTATTTATTTTTATTGCTAATAGATGAGATTGAGAATAAACGCAGTTTTGATCACCGATGAACCTTATTATTTTTACAGGATGTATACGAAACATTCAACATCGTAATGCGTCGTAAGCCAAAGGAGAACAATTTCAAAGCTGTGTTAGAGACCATTCGAGAGCTCATGAACACCGAGTGTGTCGTGCCGGAGTGGCTTCACGATATAGTGCTGGGTTATGGAGACCCGGGACAGGCGCATTATACCAGGTTGGTTGAATAGAAATAAACTTATTTCAGACAATTGAGTTTAATACTAACAAGTCGTTAGGTTTTGCCACAAGCCTTTTTCGGTGCCCAGAAAATTCTGACATCCACCAACCAGCACCGGGCCAGCTTAGGGTTTTCGGCCCAAACATCCTCGTCACCCAGGAGAGACTCGTAGCAATGCAGTGGGCTCATTACAAACAGTTGTGGTGATGATGATGATGAATAATAATTGCGAATACAAAAAAATGCATAAAAAATCATTAAATCATTTTTCGGACAGCAAGTTAGTAAAATTATCAATTTTAATACAATGAAACCAATGAATTCAACTTCAATGAAAATTCAAAATTGGTTATTTTATACTAGACATATAATAAAGAATGACATGCTCTGTAAATAATAAAAGATAAAAATGCAAGTATCAAATGTTAGTTTCTTTGATACAATATAAACGTACCTGCATATTTATTGTCAGTACAAAAAATTAGAAATATGGAACCACAAACTTTTTTGAAAATAGTCGCTGTTGATAACAAAGCTACTACGACGCGGCATTTTATTGTTAATAGTACGACGTAGTACTACGTGTTTCGTGCGTAGTCGACTTTATTTTAATTGTTATTTAGAGTGACCATGCTTAGCTTAACATGTTAGCGGATATAATAATTTCGTTGTAAAAAAAATTAATACTTTTTTTGCAAAAATCGTTTCTATAAATGATTTGTGTAAAAAAATTTGGCCGGTGATGATAAATCAACCCTGTATAGATAAACGCCCAGATCCGAAAGATGTTTTTATTCTTGTCTGTGTGGGAATCTAACCCGCAACCACCGGCGTCTGAGGTAGATAGGTTTACCCCATCGCCAAAGGGGTGTTCAAAGTATGAATGATATACAACTGTGATGTAATATGTTTTAAAAGAAAACTTATTATACGTTAGTCTCTTAAAAATTAAAATAAGAAAAGAGGTGTGGTTTCAAAACCTGCTCTTAATTATTATTTTTGTAGGAAACATAGGTATTTGAGGATTTTTTGATTTAAATTATGGATTTATTAAGAACACATACATACATGTATGCATAGGCATATGCATAAACAATTCATATATTACAGTAAACAGTGGATTGGTTCTTCAAAAAGATGATCAGATAAAGATGTTGTCTCACGAGAAAAACAACCTCATTAACCTCAAATATAAAATTCAATTTTCCAGGATGCCAAATGAGATCGCGACCCTGGACTTCAACGACACATTCCTTGATATGGAGCACTTGAGAAACAGCTTTCCAGGGCACGAGATCAAAGTCAAGACTGATGATCCGAGGAAACTCATGCGGCCTTTCAAGTAAGTAGTGTTTATAGAGGTTTAGCGATACTTGGAGGTATTTTAGTTTGATACTTATACTTAGTTGTAATACTATCTACAGTATTTCAACTTCATACAAACGAACGAAACGCGAGCTATACTTACGCGGCTCGATCTCGGCATGCGCTCTGAATGCGGCCAGTCGCGACTGTCTGCATGCCGAAACAATTTTTGATTGAGCTTTACATTAAAATGCGGATATTTTATACTTTAAAATTTAATAATAAATTTAGAAATTTAATAACTTCTTACGTCTCAGTCGAGGCACAAGTAATTTTCGGTCCCTAATCAACCGACTTGCAAAAAAGGAGGAGGTTCTCAGTTCGTCTGTATGTTTTTTTTTTATTACACGATATTTCGGACAATTATGAATCAATTTTGAAAAACACAAAGTAGGCAAACGTAATTAAATCTCTGAAGGCGGGCAGCCCTATCACATGTGAACGGACCGCGGCTCTGTAGGCATTTATATTAAAGATGTGGCCGATTTGAAATACTAAATAGATAATATTACCGTGCTTATAGCCCGTATAGGACTGACTTTGAATAGCTCTGCCATCCCTGTCGTAAAACGCGACTAATCCGAGTGGCCCCCGTTTGGTGGTAAGATCCCGTGAGGATCTGCAGGCCTATTATGGATCTCAAAACCATGCCATGATATTATGAAATAGTTTTGACGTAAAACATATCATGCGATCATTATTCGGTATTACTCCTCGGTGAAATCTCTTAGCTAAGCTCTTGCCTTATAGACTGAATAATAATATGTTATTTATTTACGAAAGTACAAAACGGAAAAAACACAAATGACATCAAGAAACAAACATATGATAGAGGTGGGGCGATCTCACCTTTTTCAATTGACGTTTTTAAGTCATAGATAATATAATTGAAACTGTCATTGCAAAAGGTAATGCCTCTTGCAGGCATTGAATTACAATGTATGTATGTATAGGGAATTTGTTCATTCATTATATCATCATTGTATCATGGATATCGTAGAATAATAATTAAGTATAATTATTAATCTAATATAGAAATCTCGTTTATTATGTCATGTCATGAAAGAACCGTAATATGCCTGCTGACTGGCTAGCGACCACCCGTGATATAAAACCTGCCACCAAACTACCACTCCGACGGTGATGTGCTTCTGCAATATTTGTTAAGTTCTTAAACCCGTGTCCTGTCATCTTAGAGATTGAGTTACTTAGTCTGTGATACTCGTTAAATTTATCTATTTTTGCATATTCAGCAGACAATGAATTAACTTAATAAACATCAGTTTAAATAAATTACCTATTTGATGAGCATTTCAAATTGCGATTCCTAAACTCACGTTGGACCTAAATTTCAGTAGATGGTAAGTGACGAAGACAAAGTTACACAGGTTTAGAAAAATATATATAATTTAGGGGTAGATTCTTGCAAGGTGAACCAGGGTTCCTAACAAAAAGGTTGAGTCTACTAGAATAATTACTAAAACTCATTTATAGATTTAAAACACTTCAATGTATGTTCGAAAGTTTCCATGACAATGAAAATTTCTTTTGTATGAAAGAATCAAGAATTGAATTGTTTTATTCTTATAAATATTTAAAAAAAATAAAGAAATTAGTATTAATTTGCGTTCCATTTTACTAACAATCGAATACCACTATCAATTTAGTCTGTGAGCTGAGTAAATCCTGCAATCGTTTCATTCTTTCATTCACCAGACTGACCTTCGAAAACGTGGTAAGAAAACAACAACTTGGGGACGAAGCCATGGATGAAGACGACCCAAAGAAGGTCATCACAGTCGAGCCCCATGTGCAGCCCAGACGTGGTCCCTATCTGTATAATGAACCTAAAAAGTAAGTGTGCTTCTAGTGAGCTAGGAATGGTGAATTGAAATAACTTTCGCGTATAAAAAGTTTCGCCAAGAGACGAAGAATTGTATCTCCATTAGAAAACGTATATATATTTTTAATTGTATTATAATCTTCTACATTCCATTCATTCTAGTCATTTCCAGAACGAATAAATAATAAAATTTCAAAGTATATTAACTTAGCAAATTACTTCTTATTCAAATCTGCGTAAATGGAACATAAAATTATTTTTGTCGACACATTCTATCAGTGAAACCCTTTACTGAAGGGTATCTTAATATACCATTCCTAGCAGAACTCTATCTTTTGTGTTACCGTCTCATAATCGCAAATTGCCACATAAAAAAACTCCATTTTAAAAATCTTTGCAAGTTATCTTTTCAAGCTGAGTATAATAATTACACATAATTTCATCTGTAAATAAATTAATATATAAATCCTTATTGTAATAAATCCTACTTGTTTTCAGAAATAACATATTGTTCACTCCGACGCAAGTGGAAGCCATCCGGTCCGGCATGCAACCCGGCTTGACCCTAGTGGTGGGACCTCCTGGTACAGGTCAGTAAATAGCCATATGAAGAAATTATACCATAACTGTCGTTATATCACTATTTTATTAACTTACCAGTCTTTTGGCTCAATGTTGGGATATTCTTTATTTCGTAGGTATTTATAGATACGCTTCAAGTAATTAACCTGAATAAATATCTGAACATCTGCATCACGTCACTGAAACAAATCCTAATCATTAATCATATATGAGAGTTCTATAAGGATAAATGTTTGTTACACTATCATACTATGAAAGTTGAATAAGAAACACGTGACAGAAAATGAAAATGAAAATGAAAATGAAAACTTTTTTATTCGTAGTAGGTAATTTTATACACTTTACGAACGTCAAATGCTGGATGAGGGCGGCGCGGGTCCGGACGACATGAAGAATCCAGGGGAAGGCCTCCGTCGAGAAGTGTGCGTCTCTCAGCTTATAAAGATAATGATCGCCCATTATCCACCAATGTCTTGGTGATGTCTACTACTACTTCTTCTTCGGCTTTAAAAAACGAAATGAAAGTAGAACCCTAGGTAGACCGAGAGGAAAAAAGCCGGCGGAAAAAAAACTCTCGGCACTCTTTTGTAAAAAGTGCTTATTATAGGTACAATTTGGCAGAAATACAGCTCTGCTATGACATGAACAAACAAACAGAAGACAGCTATTCATGCTTGCCAATATCATGTCGCAGCCAAGCTGCTTACATAGTGATTAATGTTTAATATTTGGAAATAACCTGTGGAGACATCAATCCCACGCTCTTTTGTCATCTAAATAATCTTGGAGTTTATAGTAGCCTTTTTTGCATAATGTTTCTTTGATAGTTCTTTTAAATTTATTAAACGTTAGAGATTGAATTGACTGTGGTATTTTATTATAAATACGTATTGACATTCCCATAAATGATTTGGTGCTTTTAGCCAGCCTTAATTTGGGAAACGCTAATTTATGGTCGTTCCTTGTCATTACAGAATAATTTTTATCATGCTTATCTTTCATGGTTTTAAATTTACTACTATTCTTATAAATATACATAATGTTTTCATATATATATTGTGATGCAAAGGTCAAGATACCAATCTCTTTAAACTTTTCTCTTAGAGATTCTCTACTTCCAAGTTTATACATTCCACGAATAGCCCTTTTCTGCAGTGTAAATATCGTGTCAATGTCTGCGGCATTGCCCCAAAGTAGGATGCCGTAGGACATTATACTATGAAAATAACTAAAATAAACCAGCTTCGCCGTATTAACATCAGTCAATGAGCGAATTTTCTTTACCGCGAACGCTGCAGAACTAAGTCTACTCGCTAGCTGTGAGATATGGGCGCCCCATTGCAATTTAGAATCTAAGGTAATTCCAAGAAAAACAGTGTTATCTACTAGATTCAACCTGTTCCCATTAAGCCGCAGATCAGACTCAACTTGTTTTACATTTGGTGCGGAGAATTTTATACATTTAGTTTTTTTATCATTGAAAGCTAGATTATTTACATTAAACCACTGTACTACATTAGAGAGAGCATTGTTTACATCGTCGTAGTTGGTTTTCTGCCTTATCATTTTAAAAATTAATGATGTGTCATCAGCAAACAATACAATATCGTGATTATTGCCTACCATATAGGGTAGATCATTTATATAGACTAAAAATAAAAATGGGCCTAGAATTGAACCTTGAGGCACTCCCATTCTCACAACCGACCCAGCTGACCTTTTCCGGTTAACCTCAACCTTCTGGATTCTATCACTCAGGTAAGAATTCAAAAGTTTGAGGTCAGTGCCTTTGATGCCATAGTGGTGGAGTTTCCTGATGAGAGTGTCATGCTGAACACAGTCAAATGCCTTGGATAGGTCACAAAATACACCTAGAGCATCCTGTGACCCCTCCCAGGCACCAGCTATTACTTCAAACAGTTCAACACCAGCATCAGTTGTCGAACGACCCCTTGTGAATCCAAATTGTTTGTTATGAAGTAAATTGTTTTTTGTGAAGTGAGCTAATAGCTGGTTGAGAATAATTTTTTCATAAATTTTGCTACATGTTGGTAAAATCGAAATTGGTCTAAAATTAGTAGGGTCCGTAGAGCTACCCGATTTAAATAAAGGAATAACCTTACTATGCTTCATTAAATCAGGAAACTCCCCACTTATAATACAGTTGTTAAATATTTCAACAAGGCAAGGAGCTATTACATCTATGATAGAACTTAAGATTTCAACAGATATGCCCCACAAATCAGTTGTCTTTTTAACATCAATTGTCTTAAATGTTTTAAAAATGTCCCCGGTGTCTATGGGTTGGAACTTGAAAGACTCCTTGCACTCACTTACATGATTTTTCAGCAATGATTCGGCCACTACAGGTGAAGAATTTAACAATTTAGTAGTTGAAACTGGAATGTCAGCAAAACAATTTTCGAATGCTGTCGCAACATTTTCATCTACATTAATGGTTTTATTGTCAACTAGCTGTGACCCGCGACTTCGTTCGCGTGGATACCGTTTATTAGAGTTGGATAAATACTATTATTATATCCTCCTTGAAGTTAAAACTTACCTTATTCTAAATTTCGTCAAAATCGACTCTGTAGTTTAGCTGTGAAAGCGTTACTGATAGATACACAGACAGAATTACTTCAAAAACTGTTACAACAAAGCAGTGATCCGCAGTTTCACCTAGGATTTGTGAAAAAGTATAGGTAGGTAGGTATATTACATAGATGATGCCCGCGACTTCGTCTGTATTGAATTAGTATTTCGAGTAGGTTATTTTCTTCTCCAAGGTCCTAACTATCTTTAATAACAAAAATAAAAATGAAGAATCTTCGCCCATATAATATGTATAACTCCTTACCACAAACATAGGTAGGTAACTATCTATTAGGTACATTACAAAGGCACATAGTGTTATAAACAAATCGGGTGCCAAAGTGCCTTAAATTTTAATATTGTCTTAAGTTTTCGCGCTAACTATTATGTATGACTATTAAATAAAACACTTTTTAAACGAATTTATCGCGTATATTTACATTTAAAATTTTAACAGTCGCTCGTGACTACGGGGTCTGCAAAGACAGCGAAACGTCGAGTTAAAATGTAAAATATATATTATACGCCATTAATCCGGTTAAAAAGTGTTTTATTTAATGCTTTAAAAATTTTACTTAATTCATGCAATATCTTCATTAATTATACTTTTTTTTTTTTTATAAGTGACTAAACCCGCGTTTGACCTCAATCTCACCTGATGGTAAATGACGATGAGGTCGAAGATGAAAGCACACGGGTTTAGGAAGGAACTGGCTCTTTATACAATATTGCCGGAACACATTACCGCCGGAGCGGTAACATTTGGCGGCAGACTTTATATAAAGGGTGGTCGCTAGCCAGGCGGACCCAGAAGGGATCCTACCACCACTACTTAGCTTATTGTTATTCTAGGTAAAGCTAAGTAGTTTTTGCGTGAAAGAATAGCAAAAATCCATCCATTTAGCCATTATCAGTGTACATAAAATACTACCTATAGTTATGTATGGCTGCTTTTCACTGCCAAACGGCTAAGCCAATATTAATGTAATTTTGTATAGTAGCTAACACCTACGTTACTTTTTATTCCAAAGAAATCTACGGTTTCTGACTTCCAAGAGGCAGAAACGATCATGAAATAAACAACACCTTGATTTCCATTTTATCTCTGTATGTACAGAAGGCAGTACATCAAGCGTTACAAATCTGTCAAATTTTTTACTTGAATTTGAACTCTATGCCCTCGATAATAAGTTAAAATTGTTTTGGGAAATTTGACAGGTAATGTAACGCTTGTTCCTTCTGTACCTACCTATATTAAATCGCGCAAAAGCTTGCGCTCGCCTCCCGCCTTTTTACCGCCGCCGCCGCGCCAAGAGCCGCGTCGAGCGTGGCAACCGTTACGCAAAAATAATCCCTATATAATTCAGTATTCACGCGCGATGGGTTATTAGCGTATTTCATGTATAAGTTTGGTGTTTCTATACCGATTTCTATGATTCTTTTTTTATTGAATAGGTAATAATGTTCATTTTTTTAATTAGGGATTGGTGAGGGTATTATAAACGTAAGAGTAAACAAATATAATCAGAAAGCTCCGAACTGCTAAGCTATCGGGATTTACACGTGTTATTGTGAGTCAACCATAAAATATAGATATTTACTGTTGAGGGATATTTTTTATATAATTTTATGAAGAATATTTTTGTCATACAGGCTTTTTATGTAGCTTTAACCATTAAGGCTGCACACGCGACGGAAGCTTAAAAAATGAAGTAACTTCTCCCGTTTTTCCAACATTTCCCTTCACTGCTCTGCTCTTATTGATTGTAGCGTGATAATAAGAATACTATAACCTGCCCAGGAGTATGGAGAATAATTTTACCAAGTTTCGTTAAAATCCGTCGAGTAGTTTTTGTTTCTATAAGGAACATACAGACAGACAGACAGACAAAAATTTTACTGATTGCATTTTTGGCATCAGTATCGATCACTAATCACCCCCTGATAGTTAATTTGAAAAAATATTTCATGTACAGAATTGACCTCTCTACAGATTTATTATAAGTATAGATAGATAGATAGATTACAAGTTTAAACTCAGTATTGCGATCCTTAACTTTTCCAGTTTCCTTATTTATTATGTTCCATGTTGTTTTAGTCTTATTAGAACTATTTTTTATCTTATTACTTAGATATATAGATTTCGCTGCGGCACATACTCTTTTAAATAATTTTGAGTAAATTCTAACGTAGTTGCAAAAACAGTTCTATAAGGTTAAAAAGTGTTTTATTTAAATAATATCGTTTAAACGAAGCCTGTATAAATAGATATAATGTGCATTGTTCAAGTGCTCGCATCCTGTGTCTGAGTACTTGGATTCGAAACCCAGTCAGAACATAATAATATAGAAGCTTACTTTAAGCCCATATCCATTTTACAGCTTCAGTAATTAAACCCACCTATCGCCACAGGTAAAACCGACGTAGCCGTTCAGATAATATCGAACTTATACCACAACTTCCCGTGGCAGCGCACCCTGGTGGTGACTCACAGTAACCAGGCCCTCAATCAGCTGTTCGAGAAGGTAGCTGAGCTGGATGTGGATGAACGGCATCTGTTGAGATTGGGGCATGGAGAGGAAGCTTTGCAGACTGACAAGGATTTCTCTAGGTAAAGTATTTTCAGTTTTCTTTTTTCTTTAAATCAAGTTTTTATTGAGATTTTAGTTATTGTATGCCAGCCTCATCGACTGGTTATAAAAAAATACGATCTTTACTATTTATGTTTACATAAATATATAGTTTTTTTGGCAACTTCCTCATCAAAAGCATAGCCTTGTCTAGGTTACCTGCCAAAAATGATTCTCCAGCGTTAAGGTGGCACATTGAAATGCTTTTTATTGAAATCTTGTCACCTTAATTCACTGGCATAAGGTCGCGTATTACATAAATTCGCGACTATCTAACTAAATAATCGACTAAATCGATTAAAAAATAAAGGTAAATGCTATGTAAATTTTGATATTTCGAAAAATAATGTGAAGATTGTACCTATTTAAGTTATTACTATTTAAGTATATGGATTTCATAACTACGTGGTAATTTGAGAAAAAAACTATTTTATAGGCGTGTTTTCGAGCAATCAAAGTATGGATAAAGATCAAAATTTCAAAACCGTTCGCCTTGTCATATTTTCATAGCGTGCGATGAAAACAATGCATATTTTCAATATGTCGCCTCAAGGTCGTGGGTACAAATTACATTATTATTATCTAGTTTTAACATGAGGTTGATATACGGTCGACTTCAAAAGTGGAGGTATAGTGGAACATTCCAACAAGGGTTATAATTTCCTGCATGATCATTGACTGAGTCACCCACTCATTAGTTTAAGTAATTTAAGATGACTTTATGACTTTTTTGAATTTGACTATGACTTCCCCATCTCCATGTCCACGTCCTGTCTTTGTCCACGACTATCCTCATCTCCATTCACATTATCTGTATTCTCTCTCACCTCTATCGCTACGTCTATCTCTGCTTCTATCTTTACCTCTATATCTATGTCTACGTTTTTGTCTAGTACTTGGTTTCCTATTGTACAAATATAATAGTAGACTCCAGAAGATCAACTCGTTCATGGGTCAACGTGTACGCTTTATTTTATTTAAAAAATCCAAAATATTTAACATTAACCCTTCGATAGATTTAAGGATAAGTGTTATGTGAAAAGGTTTACTATAAGATATCCGGATGCAAGAAGATGGGATTCCCTGGTAGTAAATTGTTATTGAGTATTTTTTTCTCTTATTTTTAAAAGATGATTGCTGTTGAGTTTCTTGCCACTTCTTCTCAACAGATCGACTTTCCAAAGTGGTGGTAGATTCAGTTCAATTTGTAAATTGTTTGACTTATTTCAAATGTATTTAAATACTTACGAAATAAAGAGTATTTGAGTTTGAGTTTGTCAGTTTAATGAGCACCTTATCACAGCGTTTAAACTTCTGATCGGTAAATCACAATGTTATAGCGGCCTCTATTACCTCTTGCGAACTTAGCGTAAACTATGCCTCCATTTTTGACTTCGACTATACTTACACAAAGCATTTTATTGGTGTTTTTCCTCCTTTCGTAAATACTCACCGACCGATGTAAACAGACATTTTCATAGACATAAATCGAACCTGCAACCACTGGCGTATAAATTAAAAAGTATTACACCTTTGCCACAGCTATCGCACATAAAATAAGGAAAATAAGTTTATCGCAGTAAATCCTTAAAAATGAATTGCCGGAACTTCCCGGGAAGTAATCAGAAGATACTTGTGTTGAGAGAGCTTCGTTCTTCATACGCTTACTGCAGGGCATGAGTCTGTCCCCTGGGTGACGAGGAGGTATCGGCCATAATCCACCAAGCTGGTCTAGTGCTGGGTGGTGGATGCCAGAATTTTCAGGGCGCCAAGATGGCTTCTGACAAACCCTAACGACTACTGTATACAAGTACAAAGCACCCGGGACCGAATGCTTAACGTGCCCTCCGATGCATGGAAGTCGTCGTGAAAAATGAATGGTCGGCGGTCACCCATCCAAGTACCGACCGCACCGAACGTTGCTTAACCTGTGATATCGTATGATACACACAGCAACCACGGCGCCACGACGATTTCAATTTAAGTTAGTTAATATTTATTCATGTTAACTCTATTCTTGAAAGCCTGCATAATATTTTTCTCTGCTTTTCATCTATTATGTCATCTATACTATTGCCTACAGACAGTGTTAAGCTGTTTGTTGTGGTTGTAACATAGCTATAATTTTATCTCAAGTTTTAAGTATGTTTTTATTGTTAAGAGAACTATTGTCTTGACAAATACAAAAGAGCTTCAAGACAATTCATATTTAAATTTTAAATCTAAAATTTAAATATGAATTGTCTTGAATATAAAAAAGTACTTAATAATGTAATCAACGAATGCAGAGCAATAAAAAGTTGGCTTTACGAAATTTTTCATGAAGTACTCAGTCTATTTCGGTGAAATTTATATGAAACAAAATGGGAAGTATCTTCTATCATATAAAATAAGAATCATGAAAATCAGGTCGCCCAGTCAAAAGTTATGACTTCTTTCTTTTTTGAAGTCGGTTGATAAAATAAATAAAACAATTCTCAACTAAATCCCTCCCCAGATACGGCCGCGTAAACTACGTACTAGCAAAACGTGTAGAATTACTGGAACAAGTGGGCAGACTACAAACGGGCCTGAAGGCGGGCGGCGGCGACGCGGCCAGTTCCTGTGAGCTGGCGCATCACTTCCTCGTGTACCACGTCAGGCCGCGCTGGAATAAGTTCCAGCTGGACTGCGCGGCTGATAAGGTAGGTTTTATTAGAATAGAATAGAATAGAAATATATTTATTGACAGACACAATACATAGCAATAATATGATAAAAAGAAAAACAAATTCGAACATAAAAAAGAAAGAAAGAAAATACATAAAATACAATAAACGGAATCACAAATTAGGTACATTACAAGTAGACAATTTCACAAAAGTAAAAATAAGTGAGTTTCACCAGAAATTAAAGTTATTGCATGTGTTGAGCCAGCCAAAAGGCTTCGCGTCATAGCGATGCTTTTCTGTCGTCGCCTGAGGATAGACGCCCGTTTTATTATATAATATTAGTTATTAAGCTAGGTTGGCTAAGAATAATCCTGTCACCCTTGAATATGCGTGTCGTGAAAGACAACTAATTTAAGTGACCCCTCTTGGTGGTCGGATTCTGTCAAGGCTCGCCTGGCTAGGGTCCAACCTTTATATAAATATCATCGTCTCGGCGGTGATGTGCGCTTATAATATTTATGAAAACCCTGAAGATGCGAGCTTGGTTTCTTATAAATGCTATAAATATATGCAAAAAAAGTATATCATTATTCTATCTGTTATGTGGTTCCTATATCTCAAGTTTAAGGCGCACGTTATTATTCAACTTATTATATTGTTTTCGCGATTCATACTATTAAATAAAACAAAATTAAAAAAAAAAAAAATTTTAAATTGTATCGAGTCAAAATTTTAAATGTAAATATACGCGATAAATCTGGTTAAAAAGTGTTTTATTTTATTCACTTATAACTTTTGATCCTCCGAGAAAAACCTCTCACAAGAGCTGGTAAAATTTTCAAATCCAACGGGTACTTTGCAGATTAGCGCGTTCAAACAAACAAACCCTACAACACCCTTTTACTATACAGGGTGACTGGTGACAAATCAGATATGGAAGGAGAGCACTCTGTACTAGATTCTGATCATAATTATGTAATAAAAATAGGTACTTAATTTTTCACTAGAATTCCCTATAAATAAATAGAGAGTTCGCGAATGCTTCACTGCTCGACGACCGTTCGTGAAGTTGTCTATACCTACCGACCTATTCTGTGTTGATAGCGTACGTCCGTGGTAAGTAACCATGACGTTGCGTAATGAATTCTTTAACTTTCGGTTAAGTTTACTCAGTAAATAATTTATATATATTTTTTTTTTCTCTTCATGTATGATCTCTAACTATTAAGTCCTCGAATTTCAAAAGTGACCCTCCAGTCACCCTGTATATAACTTAATATAAATTTACTCATTACTATATTTATTATATTTAAGATGAAGTCTATCGACACGATCAGCAAGGAGTTTCCCTTTCACGAGTTCTTCGCGGACGCGCCGAAGCCTCTGTTTCCTGGAAAAGCATACGAACAGGACATGGAAATTGCCGAAAGTTGTTACAGGTATGCTTTCACCTCGTCATCATTTCAACTCTGTGTTTCCGTCGGCTTTTTTTGTCTCTTAGTCTACTGTAATATCTTGTTCAACAACTATCAACAATTAGTTAAAGCCGAAGTATATGTTGACGTCATCAAGAGATCTGTAAAATTCTTATGATGAATAAAACTTTTTTTTTTGTGTAATTAGCCCACTGCAGGGCTATGAGTCTCTCCCCTGGGTGACGAGGATGTTTTGGCCGTAAACCACCCAGCTGGCCCAGTGCCAAAGGCTTAGCGTAGAATTACATTTGATATTAGAATAGACTTTCAAGTGACTTTCTCATTTATGGGTCGACGTACATTTACTATATGGTTTCCAGAAATATTCAAGACGTAACAACAAAACTTATGGTTTTTGTACCAATTGGTACAAAATGTGCTAGTTGCACTACCTACTTTATTCGAATGACTACCATTGGGTAAATCGACCAAAAAACTAAACTTATTTTGTGTTCAATTTGACCAAAGAATAAATCGAAATGTTTTCAGGTAGTTCTATCCTTTAAGCAAAGGATAGAACTACCTGACGGGATATGTAAGTCGGTAAACGGAGACATATCCTTGTGACCCCTTTAGAAAAAAAATGCTGTGGTATACCTATTTATTGATCTAGGAAATAATTTATTGATTATTTCATAACATTATCGGTAGTCTATTACGAATAATTCCTTACTAAACATGAAATATTTCCACAGATACATAAATCACATTTTCGAGGAGCTCGAGGAGTTTCGAGCTTTCGAGCTGCTCCGCTCCGGGCTGGATCGATCCAAGTACTTGCTCGTGAAGGAAGCCAAAATCATCGCGATGACGTGTACACACGCTGCCTTGAAGCGATCTGAATTGGTGCAAATGGGTAAACTTTTTTCCGATACTAGTTATTTTAATTAAAGTTTTTAGTTGCGTAGGGCCGATTGGATAGACTTACCGTCTTTGGGTAAGTGTATACTAAAAAGCGACAAATCAAAATTAGGCGCTCTTGTTGCCAGGATTCGCTTAACTAGCGACGACCTTTCATTTAAAGTTTGCTGCCAAATATTACAGCATCAACAGGAATGTGTTCCGGAAATATTTTAAGAAGAGCCCTCTCTTTCCTGATATAGTCTGTTGTATCTATGACTCTGCATCTTCACTCACAGATTAAAGTTAAAGTCGATGTCAGAATAAAATCGTGGGTTTTGATAAAGATATAATCAACGAATGCAGAGCATTATAAAAGCCGACATCACGTAAACACTTTGGCCGAATAATAATATCACAGGTAAACAATCTCCGACATCAAACATATTTTTTTTTAATTTGAAATTTTCAATGAAGTACTCAACCGATTTCAATGAAATTTATATGGGACCAACTATGAAGTATCCTCTATCATATGAATTAAGAATTTAAAATCGACTCATAATTGTCCGAAATATCGTGTAACAAAAAAAAAACATACAGACGAATTGAGAGCCTTTATTGGAAGTCGTTTGAAAATAATATTATTCCCCCGATGCAGACTCAACGATACGCCATGGAATTAATGGTTATTTTGTTAGGTCGCCAAATACAGCGCCAACATCGAATAGAAATGCCAAAATAATAAAATACTAGATAGTAGGTACTTTATTATCGAACTCTCGAAGAAACAGTAGAAAATAGCAGTTTGTACATCTTATCTTTATTGTAGTGTGTACATACATAAACGGCATGTAGCATTCACTTAAAGCTCGTCTGAATACACAAACTAAATATAAGTCTCTCCAACAGGTTTCAAATACGACAACATACTAATGGAAGAGTCCGCTCAAATTCTCGAAATTGAAACCTTCATCCCTCTACTCCTACAAAATCCTCAAGATGGCCGCTCGCGTCTGAAACGATGGATAATGATCGGAGACCATCACCAACTGCCGCCTGTTGTCAAGAACATGGCGTTCCAGAAGTATTGTAATATGGAACAGAGTCTGTTCACAAGGATGGTGCGGTTGGGGGTTCCGTATGTGGAATTAGACGCTCAGGGCCGTGCGAGACCGAGGTGAGATTTTGTTTATAAAATTAGTAATACTAATATTGTCCGAAGTTTTTCAATTTATCATAATAAATAAAACAGATGTTTTACATTTTACTCAACATTTTTCCGAGTTGATTGTCACCACGGGGTTTTTAAAGACATCGAAACGTCCAGTTAAAATGTAAAGTATCATTATTACGTGATACAATCTGGTTAGAAAATATTTTATTTTGTGGAAAAGGCTGTATCGATTTTGATAAACTTATTTATATGAAACCATCTCTAAAGTATCTCCTTCTAAATGAAACAAAGAATCATCGATAAATAATTGACGACATCATCGTGTAATAAATATACCGATCAATTCATGACTTCATTTTGACCAGATATAGAGAATACACCTATAATATAGTGTCTAAATCAGCCTGAATATAAAATAAAGTACTATTTTACTCGGTTAAAGTGCCGATAAAGGTAGTTAAAATATAAAAATATGTGGATACGCGATTATATCTGGTCAAAAAGTGTTTTATTTACGCAATGAATCATGTTTTTTTTCTGATTTCATATTTTTTGAAGTTGTTTTAAAAGCTAAACTAGGTTATGAAATGTAAAACTAAGCTTTACCTATAATTAGTATAATATAATATGCGACCTGTATCGCTGGCGGTACCGCGCGCTCTGCGACCTACCCCACATGACGCAACTACCCGTATTCCACGCCGCCACTATATTTATTTTAGTCTGCATTGATTTTTTCACGCATTTTTTTGATTTACCACCTCTTAGGCTCTTACGTTTCTTCTACTAAATGAAACAAGCATCATCAAAACCCTTTTATGATTCACGAAATAATCACATACCGAACAAACTAAAAGTAAATACAGACAAAAAGGACTTCCTCCTTTTTGACCAGATGAAGACAGAATACATCAACTGAATAAAGTTTCTAAATTAGTCTGAATATATAAAATAATTTTTGTGCTAATATACCTAATCACACTATAAAATAAAACACTTAAAACGGAAAAACGCTATAAATCAAGTTAAAATGTAAAATAATTGACGACATAAACAAACATGCATAATAAAAATTATTTAAGTATTAAGGTGTGCCTTTGTAAATTGCTTTAAATCTAATTGTTTATTTATTTATTTAATTCTCACAGAACCAACAGCACTTTAAATTACAGTAGAAAGAATCAGATACATAAAACTTACTGCCTATAAAAGGTTCACAATTTTTACACATTTTTTTTCTTTTTAGAGTAGGTAATCAAAGAAAACTACACTAAAAACACTAAAGAAATAAATTAAATAAAAAAAAATTGAAATATAGGTAATTATTATTTGTAGAAATATTGAATGCGTAACAATAGGTAAGATTTTAAAAACATAACATAAATTATTAATATCATCGCAATCAATACGAGCGGTGTTGTGCGTGTGTGTGTGCATGTGTGTGAACGTGTGTGTGTGTAATATTGTTAGGTCTATAAGATTAATATGACTGACAAAATAAGGTATATAAGTTTTTACACAGAATTATAACATAAATACAAATTAATTAATTAATTAGTATGTTTAAATTAATACATTAAATATAATTATAAGTATAATACAGTCATGATGTTCCTAGTGTGTACATAAATAATTGAATAAGAAATGTAAAACTAAGCTTTACCTACAATTCCGCAGTATATGCGACCTGTATCGCTGGCGGTACCGCGCGCTCGGCGACTTATCCCACGTGACGCAACTACCCGCATTCCGTGCTGCCAACGCCGGGATGCGATGGGACTTCCAACTAGTCAACGTTGATGATTTCAATGGCGCGGGCGAGACCGAACCTAGCCCTTATTTCTATCAGGTAAGGTTGCTAAGCTGTTGACATATTGCTGCGAAACAAATACTGGCCGTTATTTCTACCGGATGAGAGTCTAGCTTCCTAGGTTTAGGCATGGCGCGAGATAAATAAATATACCTTACTAATAAAAGTTACACCCCGTCACAGTTCCCACCTTTATCAGCAGTCGTTCACGGTGAAAGCAATATCTCTTTGGAACTCATTACCATCTTCTGTCCACCATGCTAAAGCAATAGCTTCTTTTAAATATCATTTAAAAAACTTCTATCTCTAAAACTTATCTCATATTATATGTATAGAATCTATGTATATCTAATACAAAGTATACTTTGTTCTTTCTACTTATATATATATTTTTTAATTAATGTTTTTATTTTATATGTATATGTATTTCATATTATATTTTCACACCTATTAATATACTTTAATTAGAACCATATTTACGTTTCTTTTTAATTTATTTTAAGATAACCTGGAAGAGATCACTTCGAAGTGATAAGGCCGCCCAAATTGTACATTTAATGTTAATACTGTATTTTTATAACTATCCCATTCTATGCAAATGGCAATAAAGTGTTTGAATTGAATTGAAAAGTATCCTAAACTTAAATTATAAAACACTTTAAATTTACAAATTAAATTTTAAAAAACTTGACGAGAATAAGGGTAATTTTACTTATTAGTGCTAAATGAATGGAACTGAAAAATGTAAAAGAAAGCTATGTCTACACTTTCATAACTCTTTATATAAATAAAACATTGTTGTTGAGTTTCTCAACTAATCTACTTTCTAAAGTGGTAAAAGATTGATTTTTAATTGAAAATATTTTGTCTTATTTCAAGTGTATTTTACGTGATAAACTTTGTTTATTTTACTTACACATTTCTGTTAATACATTACTGATTCCACATTTCATTCCAGAATCTCGCAGAAGCCGAATACGTGGTTGCTGTGTTCATGTATATGCGTCTCATTGGGTGGTCAGCTGACAAGATCTCCATACTAACTACCTACAACGGACAGAAGCATTTGATCCGCGATGTTATTGATAAACGGTGCGCGAGTAACCCACTTATTGGACGTCCCCATAAGGTAAATATGATGATAATGTTTTAGTAGGTATTTATTAATAAATAATATATAAATAAATAAAATAAAATCCCCAGACAATGATACCAACTACATGGCCCCACAGTAAGCATACCATGTAGCGAACTAGGGGGGAACCTAGGATATAAATACATAAATAGATAAACACCCAGACACGGAACACTTTTTTTTTCTTGCTCCGTGCGGGAATCGAACCCGCAACCACTGGGGTCTGAGGCAGACAGGTTTACCCCATCGCCAAAGTGGTCGTCAAATTGAACTAAGAGAAAGTACATATATACATAGCTTCACGCCTGTTTCCTTTATGGGGTAGGCAGAACACCAGAGGCTATAAATACCATCTAAGGTCACGTTTGACTCGTTTGGAGGAATTATAATGACGGAGAGTGGCTATTGCAGTGACAATTGCAGTCGTCGAAGAAATATATGTCTAGAAATGTTCAAAAATGCCTCGTTTATCACCTTTGCACCTAGCCGTTTATCACCTATTGAATATACAGGGTGACTGGTGACAAAATTTAGATATTGAAGGAGAGCACTCTGTACTCGATTCTGATCATAATTATGCAATAAAAGTAGGTACTTAATTTTTCACTAGAATTCCCCATAAATAAACAAAGAGTTCACGAATATTTCACGGCTCGACGTCCGGTCGACTGAAGTCATTTGTTTGGCTGCTTTAGAAAACGAACTTTTCTAAATCTGCTCAGCTCTGGGTGTACACTCGGATACCTCCTAGTTCCGCTATGTGATATCCATAAGACAAGCTCTATAATAGCTTATTTTATGGCCTCATATGTGTCAACTTTTCCAATTTACTAAAATACTTCAGCATCCATGTTGTACTGGGGTAAAAGAAAAACATAGAATGTGCCAGCTGCTTCTCTTCCCAGGCATACTGTAAAGGTCAGTTAAGGGCCAGAGGTTTTATTGGCTTTACGTGGGCGATAGTCACTGCAATAGTCTTTTCCCATCATTATAATACGTCCAAATTGGTCAAATGTAATGTAACATATTGTTTTATAGCCTCCGGTGTTCTTCCTACCCTTTAAAGGATACAGACTTCAAGTTATGTAAGTACTAAAAATCTTCTTAAAATTGCAGGTGACAACAGTAGACAAGTACCAAGGTCAACAGAACGACATCGCACTGGTGTCCCTCGTGCGGACCAAAGCCGTGGGTCACGTCCGGGACCTGCGCAGACTCATCGTGGCCGCGTCGAGGGCTCGCCTGGGACTCTATATATTCGCGAGGGCCAATCTGTTTAGGAACTGCTTTGAGCTACAGCCGACGTTTAATCAGGTAGGTGGATATTGCAGTTTTAGTTGCTATTGTAAGTTTTTGTTAGGGTTTTTAAAAGGTGGAAAATTGTTATGTTCTATACAATACAAGCATGGTTTTATTAGCCGGGTCGTTGATTATTATGTTATCTAAGAAAATTACGAAATAATTTCTTCAGTTGTGTATTTTTTTCAATGTAGGTTCTTCAATCATGTAAAGACATTTCCCATTATTTTCTTACCGAAAAAATAAAGTTTTATCTACCAGCTTTTTTCTCTAGGTCTACGTTTTATTGTACTGTTTTTTAAATTTTTAAATTGTGTATTTTCCTTTCCCCCCAGAATTAAGAGAGTTCTCTAATAGAACCAGTCCTGATGAAAAATGTCACTGTTTTTTACAGTTAATAGAGCGTCCGCTGCAATTAGAGTTAGTGCCTGACGAGAGGTTCCCGGCGGCGCGGCGCCTCGATGCGGCGGTGCCCGAACAAAACGTGTTGACATTGCGAGACATGCCGCATGCCGCCAGATTCGTTTATGATCTCTATACGGATAAAGTTCGACAGGTATGTGAGAAATTTATCTGTAACTAGCTGTTTTAATCTAGATAAATAGTAGCCAGCCTGTTTACTATCACTATGCTATATTTTATCGGAATCTGTTGAGTCGTTCTACCGTGATTGAGTAACAAACATCCATACACCCCAAATTTCACATATTTTACTGAACTCCCCCTGTATGTTGGGAAAAAGGCTGGAAAAAGGCTGCGCTTGGAAAATAAAGGAAGCACTTCGTGCTGAATCGTCTACATGTTATCAGCTAGGAGCTGGCAGATAAAAGGTTATCCAGATCTCGAGAGAGCTGGTTGGGAGGATCAGACAAAACATCCTTAGGTCTGCGAATAGAGCGCTTAAACGCGTTCGAGGACGTGATAATTTGAGATCATACATGAAGAGAAAAAATTTAATAAAAATAAATATTAATTATTTACTGAGTAAACTTAACCGAAAGTTAAGAATTGATCACGCAACGCATAGTTACACTAGCGTTGCAAGCGATCTGCGTGCCAGGTCACGTGACGCGATTGACTCAGGCCTAAGTAAATTAGATAAAAACTAAACTTTGTATATTTATTGGAAATTATAGTGAAAAATCAACTACCTACTTTTATTACATAATTATGACCAGAATCGAGTACAGAGTGGCTCGCCTTCAGTATCAAACATTTGTCAACAGTCACCCTGTATATAATATATGTTGCGCGATATCTCTGACTAAAAAAGTATTTTAATTAACCAAGAATGTATCTGTCCACAGTCGGCGCCGGCAGTTTATTCCGCGCCGGGAACCAAAGCCGCGTCGAAGCCGATCGAACAGAACGCGCACGAACCAACGCACCCGGGCGCCGCGCCCGATAGCGACGACGAATTCCAACCCACTGACATTGTTAACGAAATTGAAGAAGCTTAATTGAAGAAAGTAATAATTTGCCTACTCATGTAAATTAATTATGCCATCAAATACTAATCAAATTTTTCTTTATAGAATGTAAAGAAAACTTATATCCTTAAAGAGAACTTGGATATCTCTCAGTAACAAAAAGAACTGAACTATGATAGCATTATAAACTGTTTCATGCTATTGATTGGGTTCATTACTGACATATCTCACACAATGCCCGTCTGCACTAAACTTTGATCCTAAGTTGATTCTTAGGACCTGTATTCTGACGTGCTACAAGAATTGATTAATTTTTATTGTGATCGAAAAGTAGTGAGAATGCTATAAATAAGCTATTGTCGGAACTTGTGTGGCTCAGGTTTCGTCAATATACCAACTTGAAAAGGGAAATGAATTTTTGTTTTTAAGATGATGTTTCATGTTTTATTTAAAAAAATAGACTTGGTAAAATATTTATACAGGGCTAAGAATCAACTTAGGATCAAAGTGCAAAAAAATGTGCAGTCTCTTGTATCTCCGTCGAACTGTTGAATAGTTAATTCATAATAATAAATTCACTTCGTAGACAAATTAAACTTTAATATAAAACTTGTTATAAATAACTGTCTCCCGTTCTTTAAGCGTTAGATTTAAGTTTCTTTGTAAGTTTCTGAAAATAAGAGAAATAAATGATTTTGTAATAATCTTTAGTTTTATTTATTAATATGTTTTTTTCGCTGTAGCTTCTACATATTAGGTAAAAATATAAGTTAGCTAAGTTATTATTGATAAAATAAACTTTTTACAGAAAAATATACATAGTTCATTCAATTAATCACAATAGTTTATATTAGTCGTATACAATAATAATATTTTAATTTAAATAACAATCATATATTATTTATTAAATTAGACTATTCCACGAGTAAATATAATAAGTGCTATTGTAAATTTTTAAATTAACAAAAACGCCGTAATCTTAAAAATATTTATTAACATATTTCGATGAGTTTCTCTAACGACTCACGTGTACTTGTATGTTACAAATATTTGAACTTTAATACTTAATTGGTAGGAAACAAAGTAAAAATATCTTAGTGACCTTAGTTATTATTGAACTTTTAAAGAAAAATGCACATAATTCTTTTATAGGTAACAGTTTACATAAATAGTACCTACAACATAACATAAACTTATTTCACGAGTGAGTACCTACACTATTATTAATTTTCATTACACATAAAACAAATGCTCCAATCTTAAATTTATTTTTAATTTAAATATATATTGAAGAGTTGCTCTCAAGTCTTAAGGTTATCGTGTACTTGGTTGTCACAAATATTTAAGTTCTCACTTTAAATTTTATACTTCACTCTAATTTACATTAATTTTGAAATTATTAAACACGCTCAATTAATGATCCATTTCTAAGACTAGATAGGTAATAAATATTCTAGGTGTCGTCGACTAACGGTCGATCTTAAGTATCTTTCAGTAAACTATTAATATTAGGCCAAGTGTCAGATTTGATACAAGATTGCATAGGAATTGCTATCTTTACTTTTGCTTTTTGGTAAGTTATTGATACCGGCCGTAATTGACAACAGTGCGATCACAGAACTTTATCGAATCGTATATTAACGAATGTTTACGAATGCTCGTATAGTATGGAGTCGGTTGCGAGTAACATTGTAATTTTTTATTTTACAGATATTTATGAGTACAACATGTTTACAAACATTCAAAATTAACAAGGCACACATTCATTTAAGCTGGCCTTGCGGCAATGGATAGATTTAAATTTTTTCTTAAAAACCGTCTCCATACTATACGAGCATTCGTAAACATTCGCTAGTATACGATTCGATAATGTTCTGTGATCGCACTGCACAAATTAGACTATTTCTTAGAACTATAACGTCATTTGATCAGTCGGTGGGTTAAGCGTTTTGTTCGTAATTTCATACGGTAACCTGCTACTTAAAACTATTGCTTTGGAGTGGTATCTCTGTGTGTTCAATGACATCATCTTCGGCATCGTTAGCTGCTGCTAAGCACTGTCCGGCGCGGTCTGACAGGCAGAGGAACCAACCGCGTCGGTGCATCGCTTTGATCGCCCTTGTCCTGAGTATCACAAGCACTAAGAATGTTACTACGCCATGCAGTGAAGTAAGGACGTCCAAGATTGTACTGGAAAATAATTATTAATAAATTTACTTAGTTTTTATGAATATAAGGAAATAATTTGTTGATAGATTAACACAAAGTCACGGAGAACAATCAAAGTATTGATAACTATTAGTATACTTTGGGTAATAATAAAATAACGGAACTTTGTTATAAGTAATTACGCGGCTTTTTACTTTTGTCTGGTTAATTTTGACTTTATGTGGCTTTCTCTATTTGGACCCTATTTTAGACCTTTGAGCCTTTTAAATGCCCATATCCATGGAATTTTCACTGATACTCTGTTAGTCATCCCCCATACATATCCATCTACCTTGGTGGGTTATGGCCTACGTATGGCTCTATTCGTTGCAGTGCGCTCAATAAAAAGAGTTCCATCCCAAATTTTACGAGTTCGTTTACGATTTTCACTCAATTGGTACCTAGTCATTAAATAATTAAATTCGCACTTAAAGTTTTTTAAAAGTCAAATAGAGCGCTTAAACGCGTTCGTTTTATTGCCATATAGGTATTTTAAATGTCATTAATATGTAGGTATTATATTATATATATTAATATGTACTTACATAATTATGTGGGAATCATTGTTCGAATAAAATCCAATAATTTCAAAGAAATAAGGTATCCCCATGATTAAAAATAATACAATGGAAATTTGTAATCTGAAAATGAAAAAATTAAAACTTTTAAAGGGTCTTGTTTCGTTTTCGAACTAACGGATAATCTGGTTAAAAAACTACCTACTTGAACTTAAGTGCCCGAATTTGATTCGATGCGAACTTAGCCCGACATAAGTGTACACAGATGTAGGTAAATATAGCTGTGTTAACAATTATGATGAGCGACAGAACGCTGTATACATAGATCCACAACTGCATACGACCTGTAAATAAATAATTTAAAATAGAAATTGCCAACCTTAATAACCTTAAACGGGATAAACCATGCCAAATTTCATACAAATCCGTTGAGATCAACAAACATCCAAACTTTCACATTTATAATATAAGTATGATTTTTAATTTAAGCGGATTAGATTTAACTTTCTTGGGTATAACAAGTTTATTAGGATATAATTAGGTTCTGCTTTATAATAAGACCTCTGATAACTACTGAGTTAAGTCTAAATGTCTTAAGGCGAGGATGCAGAGTTTTAGACTTCTTTTACGATAGGTAATATACCCAGTAGGTAATGTACCTATACAAAAAAATATTCCCAAAAATTAACCATATAACCAACCGCTGCTGTGTAAAGATAGAAACATGTTTAACTAAAATTGGCTCGATAAAAAAAGTCACAAATATAACACTATAGTTGAATTCTTTTCAAATTATTTTCGTGACAGTTCTAATATTCCATTTTGCGCGAACTTTTCATAACAAAAAGTGAACGGATAAAAATTAAAAAGTATTTAGTAAAATAAATAGTATGAAGTAAACTATTTATCACATATTATTATTATTCTTAACTCTTAATAAAATAAGTAAATGTAATTTTAAAAAAATACATATTTAAACTGTCAGTTGCAAGGGACCGGAAAGTCTGTCAATAGGGATTGACGCTATTGAATCGACACCAAATCGATGAACATGATCTTTTAATCGATTCATGAATACAGAAAATTGGAAAAAAAAGTTGTTCAATACGCAGAGAAGTATACTAAATGAAGATTGGAATAAATAAATCCAGAGTTCACGATTAATAATTAATTGTTTCACTAGGAGATGATACTGATACCGAAACAAGTTCTCTGTCGACAAACAGTGACGAATTAAATTAATGATTTGAAACCAATGGTCTTTATTCTATAACTTATTACAATTTTAGGTACCCGTTTTTAAAGAAGAAAACTAAACTAAACTTCTTAGACGTTTCGGTCTCTTTGCAGACCCAGTAGTCACGAGAGATGTCTTATGTAACCCAGGAGTTGCCTTACTTTCGAACCAGCAGTGGTTCTTTCCAATCCCCGGCTTTGCGTGGTCTCCGGGCAGGAAGTTGACCAGAGCTGTAATGATCGTGAAGAGGGCTGGGCAGCCGAAAGCATACAGGAAGTACCACACAAAATTCCGTGATGTATAGTCCGATGGGGATGGACGTCTGAAATGTTAAGGAATTATTTAAGGGACTTTAAAAAATTAGCAAGAGACCGAATTAATGAGAATCTTATACAAAGTCTTTCAGAAACATACAATGTTTTTTTTACATACCTATCGTAATTAAATAATGTCTTTTCGTATTTTACACATTTAGAAGTCTATTTATATAATCTATACTTAGGTCTCTTAAAATTACTCTAGGCACTTTACTGTGCTGGATCGTCCGACACCGATAGATACTCTATTGCATATACCTACATTGTCTTTAGCACCCATTAGTTAGAGGAACCTTTTAATAATGTTGAAAGTTACCTTAGCGTGTAGAAGATTATAAAGTGGCTTAAAGCAATAAGTTGTTAATAACTTACTTGTAAGTCTGTAGACATTGAATTGATATAGCGTTCATCCAAAAGAAACTTGATATCAAACAGAAATATGCAGCGAAACCTGAAAATATATTTTCGTAAATGCCAAGGGACTAAGAACTTTTGAATGCATTTAAAGGAGTATAAACTTGATATTGTCTAAGTTTTCTTGAGGACAACGCCACGCTGCGTCGATCTTAAAGTTCATATAAATTGGGACTATAAAAGCAAAAGAATGATCCTCAGAAAATCACGCCAATAACTTGGCCGCAAACTAAGCAATGCTTGTGAATAGGGACCATGGAGGTGGACCTTCAATATAAATTCGTTTATGGTGCTTAACCCAGTCCCGGACGGAACGTTTTATTTTCTTGCTCCGTGTGGGTCTGAAACCTGAGAGCGCACTTACCACGTAGTAGCTTCTCAAACCACTGCGCCCGTGAGATCGTTATTTTGGGGTCCGTAACTTAATTTCGATAGACATGTGTTCGATGAATGGAATATCGACTGAACGATTGTGCGAATAGAGTTTATTGCGAAACAACTTTTTGTCGCCAAACGCAGCTTCGACTGAACGATTCTTCGAATATTTATTAATCGATGGACTGATCCTTCGAATGTTAAATTCAGAATAGTTACATACAAATTAGGTATTTGGTAGGTATGAAGAAGAAAAAAATATTTTTAATACAATTGTTAATATTTCAATTAAGCAATACTGACATGAAATAATAAAAAACTACTAATTTGTGAGTTACGTGTGTTTGATACTAAACAATCATGGAAAGACCATGTTTCAGGTTGGAATTAGGGTGGAATTCTTCGAACTGAAACTCGTGTCCTACTATTAGTAGATATTCCAATAATCAAACACATGTCTATCGAATTTAAGTTACGAACCCGTTATTGTGAATTATTTTTTTATATATTGTGATAAATAAATAGTTTCCTTACCCTTTGCAGCACATAAGGCCATGTCGTTATATGGAACCAATCTAAGGATAGCCATCAATAATAGTGCTCCACCAAAACTGAGACATAAACAAATTATACTCTTTCCCAGTAGGTCTCTGCAATAAAACGAAGTAAAAGGATTATTATTGATTAAGATGTAAAAAAAGTTACAATTAATATGGAATGTATGAAAATCAATTAGGCTATTCGGAGTTTAGACCGGGTGCTAATTAAACAGACTTCTTTTAAATAGCATTATTCCCCTCTAAAATCTAAGTTGCCTTCTAAATAAATTACTATATCAGCCATAATCCGTGCCACAAATCACGTCGGGGTTATTTAAAAAAGCTCTAGGGCTTCGCTCGGTCGGCTCGCACACGTGTGTAACTATATGCAACCTAACTGCTCCTCCTCGATGCGCTAGAGCTCGTCGTCGCACCTAACCGTACCGACTACCCTTCTTGTCGCATTATATTTTTCATCGTAATGTTAATGAACATATTACTTAGTATAAATTATTATGGTATAATTATAGTATAAATTGCTTCAAGACACATTTTTCGCAGTTAGAATTGTCTTGTGGCTAAGTTATGAAAATAGAAGCTGGATCACGTGGCCAAAAAATGATTATAGACTTATTTTTTCTCGTTTAGAACTGTTCAATTTTACAGTATTTTGATAAGTTACGTAATATCATAGTAATTTATACCTAGTTGTCTCTTTAAATTTAATTCAATATAGAGCTCACGATAAATTTGCGTTTATATGAGGCTCATAAGGTAAGGAAAGCAAATCTGTAAAGTAAGCCTAGTCATAAGCCTAGCCCTTTGAAAATAAAAAGAGGCCAAGTGCGAGTCGGACTCGCCCATGAAGGGTTCCGTAGAAGCAACTTACAATTATAATAGTTCTTGTAGTTTTAGACTCAATGCGGTTTTATATTTTGCGGTTTACGATTTATGATGTATAAAAATACTACCTACTAGATCTCGTTAAAACCAATTTTCGGCCGAAGTTTACATACTTAGAATCATATATATATATTTTTTAGTTTTATCATTCTCTTATTTTAGAAGGTACAGGGGGGTGCACACAATTTCCACTTTGGAAGTGTCTCTCGCGCTGACTATTGAATTTTAACATTGTCTACCAATTTGCGATAGCGATGTCGATTGACCACGTGATTTAGCGCGGCTTATGTCAATCCCATACATTTTGTTCTTTTCTAACTTCGCTATCGTTATTTAAATGTTACTTTGTCTAAGCCAGCAGTTTACAAAAAAAATATAGTAGAAACTTAAATATCATTTTTGAAGACACGTACCTATAGATACCCTGCACGTAAGTATGATGAAAAATAAAAAAAAATGAGTTTCTGTTCTAAGTGTGGGGAATCCCCAAAATTTATTACCTTTTTCTTACTATTTATCTTTGTGTAAAATCCTAATGCGGTGCATAGAATACATCTACTTAGGTACCATGTTTCAACAGATTTTAAATCAACGAAAAAAATGGCTGTTACGTACGGATAGACAGACAGACGTGAATCTATAATTGTTCTGTTTTTTTTTGCTATTTTACTACGGAACCCTAAAAAGGAACCATTAAATAATAACAAGATTACAAACCTTAATTCCGATAGGGCCATATAAATGAGGGCTGTTAGAATATAGAAAGCCGCTGATACTGCTGCGCACTGCCCTAAAGTATAATCCCAAGTGTTTGCCGTAACGGGGCACCAGAACAAGCTATCTTCAGTTATGGCTTCCCCTTCTGGCGTGATATCTAGCAGCATTTTATGGGAACAATATCTGAAAACAAACATGAAATATAATTTAAGTATCTTGTTGGTAAGTGGTTCTTTTCTAAGAACCCCGAAGTTCTGCTGTATGGTTTAATAACAAAAGCTTCATAAAGCTTACTTGAAGAAGTTTGAACTGACTGAACTGTTGAACTGCCTAAAGAAATCAAACAAATAAACAACTATAATAATTAAAACATGGTTGTCTGGTAGAAATCGCTACTCAGCGACAAGACCGCCAAGTTTTTATGTTTAATGTAAGTGTTCTTTTTTCTTTTACTGTACCTTTATAAACTGAAGTGTAAATAAATAAATAAAAAAAAGGCTTAAGGCAATTTTAGTAGACAAGTGCTATTACAATGGTAAAGACTTTAGTTCAATTAAGTCAGGTAACCAATTATAACTGTTGAATCTAATATTAAGTTACTGTAATTTTAAAATATGTTTTATGTTATTAGGTTATTATAGTAGAGACATTTTGTTCTTTTTTAGGACTAATGTATTAATGTATAACTAAAAAATGTTGACTTTTGTACCTATATTATTATTATTTTCTCTCATTTAAAACTATACTTACCTAATGTACGTGCCGCAAAGGTAGAATATGGCTAGGACAACCTATGTATTGAACATCTAATGTATTGATCCATATTCGTGCAAATAAATGAATTGAATTGAAGAGGTAGGTACTTAGTTGCAAAGAAAGTTTGAATTATAAGAAATTGCTGGTAACTGTTTGGTGGTCTAGCGCCGGTTTAATTCTTCACTGCTTCTTACCAAACAGCATGAGCATTCATCATCATCATCATCATCACAACTCTTTGTAATGAGCCCACTGCAGGGCATGAGTCTCTCCGCTGGGTGACGAGGAGGTGTATAATCCACCATAATCCACCAAGCTGGCCCAGTGCTGGGTGGTGGATGCCAGAATTTCCAGGGCGCCAGAATGGCTTCTGACAAACCCTTACGACTACTGTATACAAGTATACAGCACCCGGGACCGACTGCTTAACGTGTCCTCCGAAGCACGGACGTCGTCGTGAGAAATGAATGGTCGGCGGTCCCCCATCCAAGTACCGACCGCGCCGAACGTTGCTTAACATGTGATATCGTATGATACACACATTAAAAATGGCGCCACGACGACGTCTATGACGTCTATGACGACGGCATGAGCATTATTGCAGATGTATACTGTGAAGAACTAAACACAATGCTGGGGAAACTCGCACGTCTCCAAACAGCTTAGTTCAATCGCTCCGCTGCTTCTGCACGACAACGCGCGACCTGCACAGCAGACGATCTCCAAGTTTTAAGAGCTGGGGTCTGAAGTGCTACGTCATTCAACAGATCTTGGAACTACAGACTTCCACTTTTTCTAGCATTTGCATAACTTTTTGGCAGGAAAAAGCTTTTGAAAAGTTTTTTGGCCCCCTTCCACCAGAGTTTTTCAAGAAAGCTATCGATAAGTTGGCAAAAATGGATTGACTCCATGGTTCATTACAAAATACGAATAATAAAAATAAAAAAAAATACAGAAAAGAGTGCGTTAACCTATTTCATCAAAAACGGCAATTTCATAGGTAATATGGTAATAATATTTTTAATTTTGTTTTGTGTTCATTTCAACATTTCCTCTAATTGTCATTATAATATTACATTACAACACATTAGATATATTTGCAAAGAAAACCCACGAACTTACCCCCCTCTTTCCGCAATCGTAGTGGACCCATCGTAGGTTATTTCCAGTTGCCCGTGATTTATTTTTAATTTCAAAGACTCCATATCAAGAGCTTCTGGGTCTGGACACCCTATAGGGAGCTCTGAGGAGACTTTCTTCTCTATGTGATAACATACTGTTGTTGTTGTGTTTTCAGGCACAAGTGTGTGTTCATCTGGCTTGCAGCATGGCGGGATAGTGCCAAAAACTTGACTGGTGCTGATTAGAATTAATCCCAGGATTACACGCATGACTGAAAAAGAAAAGGTTCTAAATTTTTATTTGTGGTTTATACGGTTGAACGATAATAAACGATGAATGTTGGACAGTGAACGTAACTTAAAATGCGGTGGAGTTCTTTTAAAACATCTAACATTGGATGTTTTTTTTTTAAATACCGACGCATGTAAGTCATGATTTATGACTCATGCTAGTAAACCATCTTATTTGATAAAATAACGCATGACGAACGAACAAAATAAGATTTGCATAGACAAAGCGAAATGAAAAACGGAAGTGACACTGTTTACACTTTTCATTTGTCTTACATTTCTAGTGAATGTAAACTATTATTGTTGAACTAAGCTGTTAGATGTCTTTTTATTAGTGACTAAACACATAAAAAATAAGCTATTGCTGGAACACATTATCGCAGGAGCGGTAGATTTTATTAGAAGGGTGGTCGCTGGCCAGGCGAACTATGAAGGAGCCTTTTACTAACCGGTCACTAACCGGGGGTCACTCGGCTTAGTCGCGTTTAACGACACACTTATTCTGGGATGGTAGAGCTATCCTTAGACGACTCTACGCGGGCGAAATCTAATAAATAAATGTTAAATGATAGCGATGAGACAGATATCGGGAAACTTTTATATTTTATCGCAGAACGCATCGCCTTTAAACATGGTTCAATGCCGCAGGATCTATGCTTAATTGTTTGACCAACAAAAATTAACGCCAAAGTTAATTCAGCGTAAGGTCGGATATCGGGAAACTTTTATATTTTATCGCAGAGACGCATCGCCTTTAAACATGGTTTAATGCCTCAGGATCTATGCTTAATTGTTTGACCAACAAAAATTAACGCCAAAGTTAATTCAGCGTAAGGTCGGATATCGGGAAACTTTTATATTTTATCGCAGAGACGCATCGCCTTTAAACATGGTTTAATGCCTCAGGATCTATGCTTAATTGTTTGACCAACAAAAATTAACGCCAAAGTTAATTCAGCGTAAGGTCGGACTGAGTTTTGAACTCCATAAAAATTCTTTGGACGTCCCAAACTATGTAGGTCAAACTATCAGAGTCAGACTGGCTGAGGAAAAGTGCCCCGTGAATATCAGGAGATTGCTAGACAGTTATCTCGACTGCAGAAAAGTAAAGGTAAGGTACGCCGGGGAAGAGTGTACAAAAAGCACGAACAAAGGTTGCTTCCAGGGGTCCATAGGGGGCCTATACTCTGGAACGTCCTTCTAGACCCCCTGCTGAAGAAGATGGGAAGAGACGACATTTTTGCCCAGCTTTACGGATGATGTGGTGATTGTGTTTGACGTTGATACTGGGTCGGAGGTCCAGCGACGGGCCAACAAAACCCTTGCCCATGCTCAGGAGTGGAGGGTCGAAAACAAGCTGAGAGTCGCACCGCACAAAACTTGTGCAATGGTGATAATCAACAAGCTGAAATTTGACATCCCACTGTGATTCGTACCACCACATCATCGTCCCATAAGGACGAAACAATGAATTAAAAAAAAATCTTATTTCTTGCTCTGTGATTTGTTCCATTGACTTTATCGTAGAAAATAATGAGATCTGGTACAGTCAGCAAGCTATCTAATAAGAAAAATCAATAAGAGATCTTACAAATAAAACATCTTAAAATTAAAAATACACTATTTATTTAGCTTTACAGAATCAAACAAAATAATATGACTGCATGCACGTCGCTGAGTATCGACTGCTGGTTGCTGTCAACGAACAAGAATGACTGCAACGTTGCGGAAGTTCGCAATTCGCGATGGAAATGAGACATCATCAGAGCGCGAGCTTTGTTTCTGTGAAACAATCTTTGCAAATGCGACAAAGAAAGCTTCAGAAAAGTTTACAATATAACGTTTTGTTTAAAGTAACTTGTTGTTTAGTTTCGAAAACTTCAACTGATTTACTAAACACCTATCTAAAACTGAAAAGAACATTGTAATCGGACTATTAGTTTTTTACAATCGGTGATTAAAAGAGTAAAACTGGATTTTTAGAAAAAAAAAGGAATAACCTCAAATATTTTAAAAACGGTACACTTTAACGATTACATTATTTGGGCTCAAAGTATTGGAAATGATGTCTTCTACGTTACCTAAAGAGATTCTGGTCTAATTACCAATAACCCTGTAGGGGAGAAAAGGGTAATACCAGTTACTTAAGGCAAAATGATCATACATTCAATAGTAATCAACATTTATTTACCTAAATAATTAGAAACACAAACATAATTAATTCATTTCATATGGAAATTTTCTTGAAATCATTAGTTTAATTATTTTTGGTATAAATAAAAAATAAAAAATCTGTCTTTGACCGGTATTTCACGCAACGATAGGGTCTAGCCTAATATTACGGCCACTGCTGGACATAGGCCTCCCCCAATGCTAGGATAAGGCCTCCCTCCCTTCTTCTTGTTGATTTCTTTATTTTGTTCTGTTCCTTTTGGAATATTTTTTTTGGACACTTGCACTGATATAGTTGATACAGAAACAATGCAAGAATCTGAAAAAAAGGAAGCTGATTCGGGGTTAGTATTGACCGGCTATAGTCTCTCATCATTTGACCGGTGTAACCCAACATCATATTTTTCTCAATTATATTTTTTTACAAAAAAACGCATAGTTTTTTTCTTAAAAACTATATTCTGTTATTATAATGAATACGCAAGCTACATATTCAAATAACCCAATCACAAAATTACAGTGAAAATATCAATTACGAAGATCAAAAAATTATAACGATTTCGCGAGAAAAAAAATTACGTGCGTTCTTCCGCGATGCCTAATGGAAACTCAGCGGCGGTCGACGCGCTGGCTTGCTAGGTATGGCTAGCGCTTTATATGGCTATGTGTGCGCGTACATAATCTTCTTTATTTTATGAGTTAGAATGCTGACCGGTATTACCTCGTGACCGGTATTACCTTGTGAATTACCCCATTTTACCCTATATGATGCAAATTTGAGTGTTTTATTCGATTTAAAAAAAAACAACTCTTAAAAAATCGCCCTATATTACCTACATCAAAAACACCTCAAGTTCAAATAAAAAGAAATCTTGATTTGTTAGGAAGGTACCTAGGTAAATATATTTACACTTGAAATAAATAAAATTGAATGAATCTACCACCAATGCAGAAAGATCGATTTGTTGAGAAGAAGTGACTAGAAATTCAACAGTAACAATTTACAGTCAGGTGATTCCATATTCTTGCATCCAAATATCTTATACTAGACCTTTTCACGCAACTATTGTCTTACCTATTCTCAAATCTATCGAAGGGTAAATCTCAAATATTTTTTGGAACTTTATAAAAAAAGCGTACTTACACATTGACCCATAAACGAGTAAGTGACTTTGTGAATTCTATTAAGTATTATAGACATAGGTATCATTGACGATCATGTCAAAAGAAAAGTGGATAGCAAGCCAACGCTATATTACTATGTAAATGATCTTTGAATCGACTAAGGTGTTATTAAAAAATTAAATCACACGTAAGTCGTTAAAAAATGTGTAGTTGTAGGAGAGAAGTTAATTTTCCTTAAGATTTTATACTGTAGGAATATCAGCCACACACCAGCGATAGTATTTTATTTTTATAATACTTACAAGCTTATTTAAGATTACTTTAGTGCTTCATTAAATTGGAGAAGTTTTTTTTATTTAACCATCTGATTGATGGAATTCAAAAACTCACAAACCTTCACAAACATAACGTGAATGCAGCAGTATTTAATAAAAAAAATATTTAAGTATAAGTGTGTTTGTATACTTGTATTAGTTAATTTATTAATATCTGCTCTTAGTGAATTCCGATCCAATATGGCAATATTACTCAAAATATTATTCCGTCCGTGACAGAGTAACGTAAAATAAACTAGAATAAAGAAGAAAACTGAAAGAGATGTAAGTATACATATTTATTATTTCATATATCCAAAGGATCAGGGTTTATGTAAGTAAAACCGCGGAGAACCGCTAATAGGTTGACATGTAGGTAAGTAGACAACAAAAAAATAACAGTTCGCCGAAGCTTGCAGGTTATTGGTTTTTTGTGTTCTGTGTAATTGTGTAAACAATTTGATAAGCGGATCACATCACAACGTAGAGTTTTGTACAGTGGTGGTTTGAGAGTTCTCAGATTAAATTTAACCTCAAATCAATTGTAGGTATTTACAATTAATCCTTGGCTATTAGAAGCAGAAAGTACTTTTTAGTATTTAATTAATGTAGAGCGAGAACATGAGGGAAGTATTATGTGCCAATAATAAGTCAAAGTTCAAACTTTTACCTTAGCCGAAATATTCCTCTGACTCTACGCTAAAAAACAATAGAAGTATTTTGGAATACAAACTACGTTTTTAACCTTCAAAAACTGTAACTAGGCACGCTACAATTAGTTAAATCCACCGTATTAATTTAAGAGACTGCACAGAACATTCGTTTATTATTGTATGCACTGACGTCATCGACAGTTTGGTTACCGGCTTTTTACGTACTTTGTGTGAGCATTTCACTCTCTCGCAAGTCACGGACTCGTGTCAGCGTGCATGTCACTTGCCGCGCAAATTGAGACTGGTCTTGTTGTAGAATGCGCGCGCGCACAGCGGCGGCTGCGGCTCTGGCGCACCTCTACAACTGAATAAATCATCATGTTTATCTCGATTACACGCAAATTGATATGGAAAAACGCTTTTGTATTGTGCAAAATTATTAAAACGAGCACTGTTGCGATTGGGTCATATTTTTCTCAGACGAAAGATACAAAATATAATATACCTAGGTACTTAATTAATATATAAATAGGTGTATGTATATGCGATAAATCCGGATAAAACTGATTTATTTAAGATAATGAATCGTGAAAACCTAAGACAATACCTGTTATTAAATCCCGAACATATGAATACATGAACAACCTCTAACAAAAACGAAAGCTTCGTGCTCTATAGGCCTAAAGAGGTTTATATGTATATCTAAGTTTATGTTGATGTTGGTTATATGAAATCCAGATATTTTTAGGTCTGTTATCCCGAATCAAAAGCTCGTCATATAGATCGAATGAAATCGTCCAAATGAAAAGATTGTATAGGTAATTAATATCTTGAAAAAATAATATATGTACAGAAGGCAGCAGATCAAGCGTTGCATTACCTGTCAAATTTCCCCAACCAATTTTAACTTAATGTCGAGGGCATAGAGTTCAGATTCAAGTAATTTTTTTGTCACATTTGTAACGCTTGATGTGCTGCCTTCTATAGATAAGTAATGTGGGGAGGGCATCATGATCATGGGCAGTGTTATTAAACATCACGTAACCAAAAAAAAATGCTTGTTTACCCCGGAGTTAAAATTCGTTAATGCTGGGTCTTTGTTTATAACAGAGCGACATAATATGATTGATAAATTATACTTGAGTACAAGCGGAACTGAAATCGGCTAATATCCACGCAATATATCAAAAAAGTATAGATAAGGTCGGTGAAATGAAAGCGACGCAAACGCAAAACATTCGCAGCCTTGACAACGGTCAATTCAAAGTTCATAAATATGTTCAGCTAGAGTTCAATCACCAAAATTTAAATTCTAGTTTATTAATGCTATTTATAGGCATTTCATTATTTAGTGTTCAGATGTATGTTCTATGAAATCAAAAAAAACGCACAAGTGGCGACCGTATCATCAAAAGATTGTTACCTACATTTATTAGGGCTCTATCAACACATAAACTCTTAAATGCGTTACAAAGAGTCATGGAATTAGTTACGTCCATTCTGTTTGTTTTTAGTCATTGCTTAGGGTCGATTATTTTAATTTTATAGCCGTTATTAGTTTATTTCCATTATATCTAAGTAACCTTGACGCAGTAATTCAGCTCGGACTTTTACGTTTTCTCAATAACGAGAAAAGTTTTCTGAATTTGTAACATGTTTAAGGAATATTAAGCGAATTCTTCGAATCTGTGCTAGTAGTACAAATTCTAAAAATTTGCTTTAGGGTAAAATGGGGTAATACCGAACACGAGGTAATACCAGTCAGCACTCTAACTCATAAAATCAAGTAGATATTTGCGCGCACACATAGGCATATGAAGCGCTAGCCATACCTAGCGCATCTAGGAAGAACCCACGTAATTTTTTTTCTCGCCTAATCGTTATAATTTTTTGATCGTAATTAAGCGGTGAGTTGATATTTTCACTGTTACTTTATGGTTGGGTAATTCAAATATGTAGCTTGCATATTCATTATCATGACAGAATATTGTTAAAAAAACACTAAGTAAGTATGTGTTTTTTCGTAAAAAAATATTAGTGAGAAAATACATTGATGGGTTATACCGGGCAAATGATAAAGACTATAGCCGGTCAATACTAACCCCGAATCAGCTTCCTTTTTTCAGATTCTTGCATTGTTTCTGCAACAACTATATCAGTGCAAGGAAAATAAATATTCCAAAAGGAACAGAACAAAATAAAGAAGTAAAAAAGAAGAACGAGGTCTTTTTCTAGCATTGGGGCAGGCCTATGTCCAGCAGTGGGCGTAATATTAGGCTAGACCGGCATTAGCCGAAGCTCGACCGGAATCACCCATCGTTGCGGGAAATACCGGTCAAAACAGATTTTTTTATATTTTTTATTTGTACCAAAATAATTAAACTAGTGATGTCAAGAAAATTGCTTTTTGAAAAGCAATTGTGTTTCAAATTATTTTGGTGAATAAATGTTGATTAATATTGGATTTATGATCATTTTGCGTTAAGAGACTGGTATTACTCTGTTCTCCCGTACTTTGGGGGAAACGTACTTTACTTTGTACGTAACAAACTTCTAATCAAGTTAAGTAAACACCGTCTGCCTAATGTGTTTTAGCGATACTTTGATGCATGGTTTAAATAAAAAAAATCTGAATAGGTTTACTTTAATACTCTATGAAGTTTTCACAGCTTAATTTAGGACGTTTTATTTACTTACCCAAAAAGATATTTGGATAACATAAAATCACGTCCGTTCAAATTGTTTCAAGGAAACAGTGTAGGTAAATCGTTTTAACTCTGCACAATTATTCGTAGAAGTCTTAAATTGTTCTTCATAGATTCCGCGAATTATATTTTGAGAGTTAAGACTCATTTACAACGAGAACGATTATTGAATATCTGCGCACGCGGCATTTATTTTATTCACGATTTCACGCTTTATGCGCAACCTCACTTGTATATACGTGATAATGAGGTAAAAGAAGGAACACGAGAGTTCTTAAAGAAAATGGCTCTATGTTCAATACTGAACACCCGCTTTGCGTATGCAAAATGTGTTTGCGTAACTCTGAAACTGTTAATTGAATTGAAAAAATATTGAATTAACACATTTTACTACGGCTGGCGTATGTGAAAGTGCTGCACTTATAATCTGTAAGACTTTAAAATTAATGGCTTTTTTTTAAATTATGATTTGTTATTATTTCTTGAATATGTTTGTGTTATAATCTAATATAGAGAGAGATTAATACTAGATTTGATTGTTTGAATTGAATAGGCTCCGAAACCACTGAATCAATCTGAAAAATTCTTTCACTGTTGAGAAGCTACACTACCCCCGGTTAACAAAGGATATATAGGGTCTTCTTTATGAAGATCAATATATTTTAATAGAAGGTTAAGAATGATGTATGGATTCAATTTATGAAAGAATTTTTTTTTTGTTACAATTAACAAAAAAAAAATCTTTCATAAATATTTTATAATTCTCATAAGTTAACAACATTTTAGTTTAATCTGTTATTTACGACTAAAGCAAGAAATAAAAGTGTTTCTATTTAACTATTTATATTAAGAACTCACTCACACACACAGAGAAAAATCGCTCTAGGCATAGGTATGTAGGTATTCTCTGACGGCACTATCGACACCGAAAGTCAAGCGAGCCGCCCGCGCCGACAACACTCTGTTGGCTTGTCGGCGCGGCGCGGCGGCGGCGACTTTGTTTGAGCCAAACGCGCGCGACCCGCTCACCGCTCGGCGAGCGCTCGCCAGTCTGTAAAAGTCTGTCTAATGATACGCGCGCGTAAATTAATAATTATCAAAATGCCTAATTTCGCGTACACGAACCAAGAATATCTTCAAATGGCTTTGTGCTAGTGCTGCGAGTGAGAACCTGTCACGAGCTCGTGACACGTACGAGCAGAGACATGGAAGGCGTCCCGCCCTCCGAACAATTCTAGGAGCTGTGCAGCGCCATCGAGATTATGGCACATTTACTCCACGTGCCCCAATGTTGTGTGCTGCCAATGTTACAATGCTACGAACAAGACTTTGTGTATCGCAAAAAGGTAGTCATGTGCAGCAGTTACTATAAAGTGCTTGTGTATGTGTATTCGTGTGCTGTGTACCTAACATCATTGACAGGAAGCAATATGTAAGTTATTTTTGTACATAAACTGTAAATAATAAAATAATAGTTGATAATAAGGTGATTCCATTTAAACATTCAATTGATTGTAAAATACATTTATTCGTTAAGACAAACAGCTCAAGCACGAAAGCTTTTTTTAAATTTATTTCTAATTTAAACATTATCAAAGAAGTCAACATTACTAAAACGGTATTTACAATTAGTTGAACGTTAAATTGACAGTTGAAGTGTGATGGGAAATTAGAATCAACTTTTATACGAAATAAGTATGATATTACAACAGCTGATTGTTACGTCATACCATACATCGAGCTAAGTAGGTCACGCATCGCCCGGGCGCGCGAGGCATCGACCTTTGCTCGCGTGGATAGGTAGGTACTAACCGCGTAAGATCTTTGTTTTAGTGAAGTTATTTTCTTAAAATAAATAGATAGGTTTTTTTATTTCTTGCAAGGTTGTCGTAAATAACAGATTAAACTTAAATTCGGTCACTTAAAAGAATTGAAAATTTCAATAAAAAAAAATATAGTTATATGTATATTTTTATTTTTTTCATAAATTGAACCCATACACCAGTCTTAACCTTCTCTTAAAATATGTTGATCTTCATAAAGAAGACCCTGTATAACATCATGCTCCGACTAATAAGAGCGAAGTTAGAAAAGAAAATGTTGCAAAAACTGGGAAAATTATTCAATTTAGAGAGCTTCTATTGCGTGCGCTGTGTAAGTTACGTAAAATTCACGTATGATGAAATTGTTCCTCTTTAAAAGTTCTAAAAAAAATCTGCGACTGAATAGAAGATTGATTCACAATAACCTTTTTTATGGTAATAAAATACGTTCGAAATTCATGTATTAATTTGTGATAGAGTTGTATCTATCAATATATATAGTATGTATTCATACGTTATAAATCATAAGCATTTGATTGCGAACACCTTAGGAGATCTCATAATTTTAAAATAACTCGGCAACAAAATAGAGGTGAAGTGGGGGCGAGCGGGTGGTTCGCTGGCATGGCCGGCTACGCGCTCTTATTTCTCCGAGATACAGACCTAACTCTGTATGGCCTATGCTCATATTTCCTCAACTTTTAATATTTCACTTACAAATAACGTTTATTTACACCATCAAATTCTCTTAACGGGATCCGACACACATACATACATATATTCACGCCTGTATCCCTTAGGGGTAGGCAGAACACCAGAGGCTATAAAACTATCCGATGTCACGTTTGACAAATTTTAAGGTATTATAATGACGGAGAGAGACAGTGACAAGGGAAAGGAAGCAGCTGGTAAATTCTATGTTTTTCTTTTGCTCCCAGTCCAGCATGGAAGCACTGGCGCTTCATAAAATGTTGCCGGAATACATCACCGCCGGAGCGGTAACAGTTAGCGTCAGACTCTATATGAAGGATGCTCGCTAGGCAATCGGACCCTGAATGGATCCCACCACCTAGTGGAGTTCAAGCGAATTAGTTGCCATTTATGACAATCTTATCTTTTCTGAGCCGACCCTACACAGCAGTGCTAGCACGGATCTTTTCACGATCGTGTATTTGACATAAACGACGGTTATTTTCGTGATAGCTGTTAACGGTAGCATAGACAACACGATTCCTCACGATTGGTAATGTATCTCGAATCTATCACGAAATTACCGAGTAAACCGAATTCAGTAGCATGGAACTCATAGAAGACGACTGGTGGCGACTGTCAAAAAGTTTGTAGAGTAAAAATCGTGAAGCCGCCATTTGACTCGCGCTCATATTTTAGTGAAATAATGGATTTTGGATTCGTATTAATTGCCGAGGAAGAGAGGAGGAGATACATTAATTCACAAATGATGTCCAGAAGATTAATACGGGACGCTAACAATCCCTTTGAGCTTGCCGACCATGTCTTTTGTAAGGACTTTGGATTCGCATTAATTGCCGAGGAAGAGAGGCGGAGATATATTACTATGCAAATGATATCCAGAAGATTGATACGGGACGCCAATAATCCAAATAATAAGCTATTTCGCATTAATGAAGACATCGCCACTGTCCTTGTTTTAAATTTACAACAAGATTTGCAGCGGAGACGATCTAATGGATTGCCTGTTCATATAATGGTAAGTTCCTACGTGTATTTTAACTAATATCATTTGAAGAGTTTTGCAGCACCAATACTAAGGTGTGGTTTATTAATTTGGGGAAAAACGACGGACATTGAAAATTTTTTTGTTGCTTAAAAATCGTGTGTGAGAACTATTTTAGGCAAGGCTACCTTACGAACCCTGCAAACCACTATTTATCTCTGAGTTTATTGACACTGCCTTCAAATTACATATTGGAAGCTAAAGCTAGGAATGAACAAGAGTTACTGGACATGCAGAAAGATCGATTTATAAAGATTTCCCATATCTGTAGCTATATCGCAGGCTATGTTAAACAATCTCTGTTAAACTCCACAATGCTATTCCTAAATCATATAAAATTTTATCATCTATAGGTTACCTACTATAAAAAAATTAAGGTTTAGTAAAAAGTTAACAATTGACCAATACACTTTAATAAGTATATGACACATAATACAAATCCTAATCATTTTGTTATGTTTTGTTTCAGATATAAGGAGAAACTTTAAAACTTAAGAGAAATGCCTATTACAAATATAAATAAGAAAATAAAGAAACTAGCATAATGGAATAAACATAATATCTTACAAGGATAAGAATGAAGTTTAAAATGTGAGAGAAATAAGTGTGAACAGTGATTTTAGTGTACACAATAATTCTTTTAAAGCTAATACAAAGTGAATTAGGACTTGTGATGTTGCGATTTTGAAAAAAATAATAAATACTTTGATAATTGCATGTTTTCATTATGCCGCAATAAGCAAACTTTTAAATTTAAGTGAACCAAAGAGTTTGCTGGGTTTGGAAACATCATATAACATATATGCAAGCTTTAATTTGCAATCCCCATACCAATCGCATATTGAGTTGAGAGGGTTTGTTTCATATTGTGTGCCAGGACCGTACTTTGTCATAACTTGTTTACTAAAAGTTTGTGCCCAACTGTATATCACTCAGTCCAGTCTTACTTTTATTGTTCCAATTTGCATAGCTAGAGTATTTTACAAATATTAAGGTTTCAAAAACCATTCAATGCTCCGTAAACTAGACTACTGCCATACAGAATCTATCATGTACTCCGGACAGTATGAAACTAAATAAATTAATGTATAAATAATAATACCGTTATATAAAGCAATAAGTTAAGACCTCTTAAGGCTATGTTTTGTCTTATGTATACTTGTGTATTTTATTATGTATTGTTTACTAAACTTATTGTATTACTATTAGGTAGGTAGCATATTTCAAATTACCTTAATAATTGAACAACTATGCAATGCTCTCGTATTAATAAAGATTATAGATTATTATCGAAAATGTTTTTTATTTGTACAATACACTCATGGAGACCCAAGTCTAAACTTATAGTAAACATGTTTTATGTTCAACCATACACCCAAACCTGCCTTATAAATGTTATTATTTGTTTGGAACCTACTTGCATCAGGAATTTCAAATACTAACCATTCAATTATAAAGTGACCAGCTTTATTTAAGTGTGAAGTAATCCTATAAATTGTTTACTAAGATTTTACCTCACTGAAATGTAACGGTCTGTATTGTCGAAGGTTTTAATTTTAGCATAGAGTTTTATAGCATTTTCAGACAGATTTAAAAGTAAATTAATATGTTAAGTAAGTTGAAATGTGAATGACAATGCCTTTTTATATGATTTCAAGTTTTTTTTCGCAGTTAAGTCATTGAGAAGCTTTTTTATAAGTGTATTTTATATTTCAGATATCTTGTAGAATATTAAAATAAAAAACTATTAAAATTGAAAACCTTGTACCCGTTTAATTTATCACAATAAATTCCCCTCAAAGTGGCCAGACCTTACTTACAGAAAAGTAATACTGAACATGTATATCACTAAGTTCAGTATTATTTTATTGTTCCATTCAGAATAACAAACACAACATACCTCAATCCCAACTAAACAAGCATATGTCCAACCTGGGTCTCACTGAGACAGCGCTCTGCAGATACTGCGAAAGCGCAGAGGAAACCCCTCTACACCTACTGTGCCACTGCCCCGCAGTTATGCACAAGCGCTCCGCTCACCTGGATAAGCACGAGCTGGATCCAAAAGAGATTAGGAGCATCGCCGTAAGGAAAATCTTAAATTTCCTGGACTCCATTGGAGTGTGCGGCGAGTTATAAATTGGGACTCACACAATAGATCTTTTTAGGTCGCAGTGTGACGAGCGGACAAGACTGCTCATATAGTCCCAAAACCCCTAATAATAATAATAATACCTCAATCCCCATACCAATCGCATATTGAGTTCAGAGGGTTTGTTTCATATTGTGTGCAAGGACCGTACTATGTCATAACTTGTTTACTAAAAGATTGTGCCCAACTGTATATCACTCAGTCCAGTCTTACTTTTATTGTTCCCATTGGCATAGCTCGAGTATTTTACAAATATTAAGGTTTCAAAAACCATTCAATGCTTCGTAAACTAGACTACTACCATACAGAATCTATCATGTACTCCGGACAGTATGAAACCAAATAAATTAATGTTTAAATAATAATACTGTTATATAAATCAATATCTCATTTTATTTTCAATCAGTTAAGACCTCTTAAGGCTATATTTTGTCTTATGTATACTTGTGTATTTTATCATGTATTGTTTACTAAACTTATTGTATGACTATAGGTGTCATATTTCAAATTACCTTAATACAACTATGCAATGCTCTCCTATTAATAAAGATTATAGATTATAATCGAAAATGTTTTTTATTTGTACAATACACTCATGGAGACCCAGGTCTAAACTTATAGTAAACATGTTTTATGTTCAACCATACAACCAAACCTGCCTTATAAATGTTATTATTTGTTTATTAAGATTTTACCTCACTGAAATGTAACGGTCTGTATTGTCGAAGGTTTTGATTTTAGCATAGAGTTTTATAGCATTGTCAGACAGATTTAAAGTAAATTAATATGTGAAGTAAGTTGAAATGTGAATGACAATGCCTTTTTATATGATTTCAAGTTGTTTTTCGCAGTTAAGTCATTGAGAAGCTTTTTTATAAGTGTATTTTATATTTCAGATATCTTGTAGAATATTAAAATAAAAAACTATTAAAATTGAAAACCTTGTACCCGTTTAATTTATCAAAATTATCAAATTTATACAATAAATTCCCCTCAAAGTGGCCAGACCTTACTTACAGAAAAGTAATACTGTACATGTATATCACTTAGTTCAGTATTACTTTTATCGTTCCATTCAGAAAAACACAACATACCTAGTGTATTTCAGATACATTTAATTTTCATAAATATTCACTGCTCCTTATAAGGCTTTAACACTATAAGGTTACTAAACTTAACAATGCTTGTTTTGTTTATAATACTGTATGTATATCTGCGAAAACCTTGAAGTGGCTTTTGACCCATACAATACATCATATTTTAGTTAAGTTTTTCAAAAACAAATAAATAGGATTTGCAGTAATGACAAAACTTCATAAAAGTGGTTTTAGTTTTTTTTTTTTTTTTTTTTTTTTTTATAAAGCTGCTTTATTTATATTATTCATTGGTCCTTTTCAATCGGCTCGATCCAGTAATTATGCCATTATAAAAAACTAATTCAGTTTTTTATAGTAATTATAAAAAACTGAATTAGGGACTAAATTAAAAACTTAAATGTCATGTTGCCTCCATTGTTGTTGTTTGTTAATTTGGGAAATATGTAAACGGCTGGTTGGTTGCCAATTAACCAAAAGAAGAAGAAGAAGGGAATTATTTATTAAAAATGAATAATATCAAATAAATAATATGCGTAATATATGTGAAGATCCAATTTATACAGGAAGCGATAAATATACTGCAACTTGCTTTTCTTCCAAATGAGGAAAAGAATATTGACTTCGATCCACTTGTTCAAGAGAAAACATTAAAGCGCATAACACGGTTCTTCCAACACAAGAAATATGTGATTTATAGTACTTCTTCTGCGATACGAATGTAATAGAAAGTTTCGTTTTTGAAGAAGACACCATTCAATAAAAATCCTACTCGGTATCAATAAGACTAGATGCTTATGCTTTAAACTAGATACTATACTTTCGGGGCATAATTACTGGATCGAGCCGATTGAAAAGGACCAATGAATAATATAAATAAAGCAGCTTTATGTCTATAGTTTTAACATTTTATTTAAACTGTATTTTGTTTATATTAATAAAATCTGATACCCACTTTTATGAAGTTTTGTCATTACTGCAAATCCTATTTATTTGTTTTTGAAAAACTTAACTAAAATATGATGTATTGTATGGGTCAAAAGCCACTTCAAGGTTTTCGCAGATATACATACAGTATTATAAACAAAACAAGCATGGTTAAGTTTAGTAACCTTATAGTGTTAAAGCCTTATAAGGAGCAGTGAATATTTATGAAAATTAAATGTATCTGAAATACACTAGGTATGTTGTGTTTTTCTGAATGGAACGATAAAAGTAATACTGAACTAAGTGATATACATGTACAGTATTACTTTTCTGTAAGTAAGGTCTGGCCACTTTGAGGGGAATTTATTGTGATAAATTAAACGGGTACAAGGTTTTCAATTTTAATAGTTTTTTATTTTAATATTCTACAAGATATCTGAAATATAAAATACACTTATTAAAAGCTTCTCAATGACTTAACTGCGAAAAACAACTTGAAATCATATAAAAAGGCATTGTCATTCACATTTCAACTTACTTAACATATTAATTTACTTTTAAATCTGTCTGACAATGCTATAAAACTCTATGCTAAAATCAAAACCTTCGACAATACAGACCGTTACATTTCAGTGAGGTAAAATCTTAATAAACAAATAATAACATTTATAAGGCAGGTTTGGTTGTATGGTTGAACATAAAACATGTTTACTATAAGTTTAGACCTGGGTCTCCATGAGTGTATTCTACAAATAAAAAACATTTTCGATTATAATCTATAATCTTTATTAATACGAGAGCATTGCATAGTTGTTCAATTATTAAGGTAATTTGAAATATGACACCTATAGTCATACAATAAGTTTAGTAAACAATACATGATAAAATACACAAGTATACATAAGACAAAATACCTATAGCCTTAAGAGGTCTTAACTGATTGAAATTTAAAATGAGATATTGATTTATATAACAGTATTATTATTTAAACATTAATTTATTTGGTTTCATACTGTCCGGAGTACATGATAGATTCTGTATGGTAGTAGTCTAGTTTACGGAGCATTGAATGGTTTTTGAAACCTTAATATTTGTAAAATACTCGAGCTATGCCAATGGGAACAATAAAAGTAAGACTGGACTGAGTGATATACAGTTGGGCACAATCTTTTAGTAAACAAGTTATGACATAGTACGGTCCTTGCACACCATATGAAACAAACCCTCTGAACTCAATATGCGATTGGTATGGGGATTGAGGTATGTTGTGTTTGTTATTCTGAATGGAACAATAAAATAATACTGAACTTAGTGATATACATGTTCAGTATTACTTTTCTGTAAGTAAGGTCTGGCCACTTTGAGGGGAATTTAGTGATAAATTAAATGGGTGCAAGATTTTCAATTTTAATAGTTTTTTTATTTTAATATTTTACAAGATATCTAAAAAATAAAATACACTTAGCTTCTCAATGACTGAACTGCGAAAAACAACTTGAAATCATATAAAAAGGCATTGTCATTCACATTTCAACTTACTTCACATATTAATTTACTTTTAAATCTGTCTGAAAATGCTATAAAACTCTATGCTAAAATTAAAACCTTCGACAATACAGACCGTTACATTTCAGTGAGGTAAAATCTTAGTAAACAATTTATAGGATTACTTCACACTTAAATAAACCTGGTCACTTTATAATTGAATGGTTAGTATTTGAAATTCCTGATGCAAGTAGGTTCCAAACAAATAATAACATTTATAAGGCAGGTTTGGGTGTATGGTTGAACATAAAACATGTTTACTATAAGTTTAGACCTGGGTCTCCATGAGTGTATTGTACAAATAAAAAACATTTTCGATAATAATCTATAATCTTTATTAATACGAGAGCATTGCATAGTTGTTCAATTATTAAGGTAATTTGAAATATGCTACCTAATAGTAATACAATAAGTTTAGTAAACAATACATGATAAAATACACAAGTATACATAAGACAAAACATAGCCTTAAGAGGTCTTAACTTATTGCTTTATATAACGGTATTATTATTTATACATTAATTTATTTAGTTTCATACTGTCCGGAGTACATGATAGATTCTGTATGGCAGTAGTCTAGTTTACGGAGCATTGAATGGTTTTTGAAACCTTAATATTTGTAAAATACTCTAGCTATGCAAATTGGAACAATAAAAGTAAGACTGGACTGAGTGATATACAGTTGGGCACAAACTTTTAGTAAACAAGTTATGACAAAGTACGGTCCTGGCACACAATATGAAACAAACCCTCTCAACTCAATATGTGATTGGTATGGGGATTGCAAATTAAAGCTTGCATATATGTTATATGATGTTTCCAAACCCAGAAACTCTTTGGTTCACTTAAATTTTAAAGTTTGCTTATTGCGGCATAATGAAAACATGCAATGATCAAAGTATTTATTATTTTTTTCAAAATCGCAACATCACAAGTCCTAATTCACTTTGTATTAGCTTTAAAAGAATTATTGTGTACACTAAAATCACTGTTCACACTTATTTCTCTCACATTTTAAACTTCATTCTTATCCTTGTAAGATATTATGTTTATTCCATTAAGTATGCTAGTTTCTTTATTTTCTTATTTATATTTGTAATAGGCATTTCTCTTCAGTTTTAAAGTTTCTCCTTATATCTGAAACAAAACAAAACAAAATGATTAGGATTTGTATTATGTGTCATATACTTATTAAAGTGTATTGGTCAATTGTTAACTTTTTACTAAACCTTAATTTTTTTATAGTAGGTAACCTATAGATGATAAAATTTTATATGATTTAGGAATAGCATTGTGGAGTTTAACAGAGATTGTTTAACATAGCCTGCGATATAGCTACAGATATGGGAAATCTTTATAAATCAATCTTTCTGCATGTCCAGTAACTCTTGTTCATTCCTAGCTTTAGCTTCCAATATGTAATTTGAAGGCAGTGTCAATAAACTCAGAGATAAATAGTGGTTTGCAGGGTTCGTAAGGTAGCCTTGCCTAAAATAGTTCTCACACACGATTTTTAAGCAACAAAAAAATTTTCAATGTCCGTCGTTTTTCCCTTAGTATTGGTGCTGCAAAACTCTTCAAATGATATTAGTTAAAATACACGTAGGAACTTACCATTATATGAACAGGCAATCCATTAGATCGTCTCCGCTGCAAATCTTGTTGTAAATTTAAAACAAGGACAGTGGCGATGTCTTCATTAATGCGAAATAGCTTATTATTTGGATTATTGGCGTCCCGTATCAATCTTCTGGATATCATTTGCATAGTAATATATCTCCGCCTCTCTTCCTCGGCAATTAATGCGAATCCAAAGTCCTTACAAAAGACATGGTCGGCAAGCTCAAAGGGATTGTTAGCGTCCCGTATTAATCTTCTGGACATCATTTGTGAATTAATGTATCTCCTCCTCTCTTCCTCGGCAATTAATACGAATCCAAAATCCATTATTTCACTAAAATATGAGCGCGAGTCAAATGGCGGCTTCACGATTTTCACTCTACAAACTTTTTGACAGTCGCCACCAGGTCGTCTTCTATGAGTTCCATGCTACTGAATTCGGTTTACTCGGTAATTTCGTGATAGATTCGAGATACATTACCAATCGTGAGGAATCGTGTTGTCTATGCTACCGTTAACAGCTATCACGAAAATAACCGTCGTTTATGTCAAATACACGATCGTGAAAAGATCCGTGCTAGCACTGCTGACTTGGGTTCAGAGGGAGCCCGTGGATACAACTATGTGTATGGTAGGCTCACAAACAGTTCTATGATATTGAAATGCGATATAAGTAGTTTAGCTATGACAGCGTTACAGATAGTCGGACAGACAGAGTTACTCCAAAAGCTGTGATAAGTTATAACATCGCTTTGCACCGTGGTTTTACCTGGGTTTTGTCCAAAAGACATACAAAAAACTGCACTAGAGTAAAAATAAACATGGAAATAGGAATTCTAAAGAAACCTCTTGGTAAAAGTACTCGAGGCTTATCAAATGTAGATTTGCAGTAATAAAAAAAAGTTATTTATTCACAACCACATATTTATACTGCTCCAGTACTTTTAAACATTTTGCCTTTCGTAAGTATTCCTGTTTTATTTTCACTACCTGCCTACAGTTATTTTTTGTAGGTCTTTTCCACAAAACCCAGGTGAACCTACGGAGCACAGCTATGTAAAACTGTTATTGAAGAAACTCTATCTGTCTATCTATCAGTACTAAACGCTTTCAAAGCTATATATTATACTACTGAATTGATTTTGACGAAATTTAGAAAAGAGTAAACTTGAACTTCAAGGAGGATATAGTAATCTTATTTTCAACACACTTGCTCGTAAAGTGAGCGTTATTCTATTGAATTTAGAACTATAAACTGGCCTATAAGTCACGCGTGCATAATATTATTATACCCTAGTGCATAATATAATGAATCCTACAAAGTTGAATTGTACCTTTGTGCAAATTACATGCGAGTAAACAGAGCATATTTTATTGGTCCGGGTTATACATTAAATATTTTCAGAAACAACAAAGAGATTTTATACCACTTCAAATCCATATACATTTTTAAATGTTTGCACCTTATATTAGTAAAACAAATTTGTATATCAAACAAATTATTCACAATTTACAATAATTTGTTATAAAATATTAAAATTAAAATTGCTTTTACCACTCCAAATTAAACATTTTCACTTAAAATAGGCTGTACATACTATACAGACATTGACACATTTGGCGGAAAAAAAAACCTACGCGCATGCGCGAGGTTCGGCGCCATTTTTCAATCACAATTCACAGCTTTGTTATCAAGTGTGTTTGTTATTTTATGACCACGTATGTCTGTCTTTTACTCACAAGTGTGTTGAAAAACGTCGTATGTAACTCGTGAGCGTTGCTAATTACAGCAACTTAGCTCACTTGTTACATAATATACTATTATCCAACTGTAATAGCCGATATTCACGCGGACGAAGTCGCGGGCAATAACTAGTTAATTTATAACTTCGCCATTAGGCAATATCTTCTGGAGTTCCTCAGGGCTCACATCTCGTTCCTGTCCTTTTCTCTGTACATAAAAGCCCTTGATGGCACTGACTTTCTACTACATGCAAATGACATGAAATTATATAGAGCCGTAAACATGATGACGGTAACAAAATACAAGCTGATTTAGACTCTCACAGAATGTGCAAGGAATCAACTTTTCCTAGACATTTTACAGTGGAGTCATCACATACCTAAACCCTATAAAACCCGAAAATTTTTTTCTCTTCATGTATGATCTCAAACTATCACGTGCTGGAATTTCGAAAATGAGCCACCATTCACCCTGCATATGTATTTTTGTTGTTTTTTAAAAGATATAAGTAATGTTAATATGATAGCTATAACATTACTCTGTATATCTCATAAGTCTCATCTTATTAGTTAGTTTTTAATTTAGTAATAAGTTTAAAATTGACCACGTCAGTTTTCACTTTTATGTTGTTATGGGCAGGCACTGTTGGTCTTTTTTGTATAATTCTACATAAATGACAGTTTGTTGCCAAAAAAAAATGATGACCAAGTCTATGATGATGTGGGTCAAAGTAGAGACTACAGTGGAATACATTACAGTTGAATAATAATGTGATTCGAGGGACTACACTGGTATTTTGAAAAATAGAAGACGCATTTAAAGACGTAAAACAATAGTTGTATAAATCGGGCATTACAAAATTTTTACTTTTTTTTTAAAACTACATTCCGTATCATACAGTTCTTCAGTTCTCATAGACCATCAGCCAGATCTCGGAACTTATTATTAAAATAAGGTATTGTGACTTGTTTGATTATGTAAAGATAATAACTGAATACTAGATAATAATCCACCACCCAGCACTGGGCCAGCTTGGTGGATTATGGCCTAAACCTCCTCATCATACAGGGGAGAGACTCATACCCTGCAGTGGGTTGCAGAGTTGTGATTTATTTATTTTATTTATTTACTTTAACTTAAACGATACAGTACCAATTACATAAGTTAAAGAAAGTCACAATTTGTCATTATATATATAAAAAAAATGAAATACAATATCAACATATGTCAAAAGAATAATAATTAAGAAACAAAAACAAAAGAAAAATAATAATTATACTATAAAAAAAAAAATGATAAGAAAGTAATAAAGAAATTTTCAATGGATGTCAAAAATTAAATTTAATAGAATATAAATCAAAATACTGTAATAATAAGGACATGTCAAAAAATTACATTCTCGCAACATTTTAAGCAAACGGACATAAATTTGTTCCACTCATCTACAAACATATCGCAGTCAGGGTTTTCGTCCAGGAGTTTGTTCAGTGCGGAAAGAGTTCGCGGCAGTGATGATGATGATGACTAGACCACAAAGTATCAAAGATAAGAAAATACATATATAACTGATTTGTGGTTCCTCATTACCACACAAAAATGATAAATATGTTTTGTGACGCTAAATAATAGAAATCTCTTTTTTATAATTAAAGTTTTAATTAGAGCCCTCAAACATTTTGTAAGAGTTTTATTTATCGAAATACCAGGTTTGCCCTTCACTTCACAACCAAATGAAATAATGTTATTACAGGTACAGAGTGAGCGGACATTAAATAAAAATACCCAACAAAAAAGTTATCTAGGTGGCTCATATCTAGATCTGATGATAGATTTTTCCAGATGTGATATATTTTTAATTCAACTTTTTTTATTGACATCTGGTGAGCACGCCATAGAAGCAGTGGGCGCGTATCCACTACTTGGAATAGCACATCTTCTGTTCGACTCTTAAAATAAAAAATATATATTCTAGGACACATGGCGTGTTTATCTCTACTCTCGATTAACTTGAATGAAAAAAATATTACGAAACCTGGGACGAGTAACAGTGAAAGTGGAGTTAATTATTGTAGTTTATAAAATAGAAAACAAATAGATAAGTATATTAAAAACCTGCAGCACGAATTATATTTTTCTTGCAAAGTATTTTTGCTTTTTTTTTTAATTTAATGTACGATTGTAATTCTTTCTTTCTAAAGGGGCGTAAGGTTGCTTCAAAAATATTGAAAATATCTCGCCCCGAGTGAAAATGCGGGTACCCAAATCGGGGGCAAATAGGTCATTTTTGGCATAGGAGACGAAAGATACGGGGCGAACGGGTCCGAAACTTATACGGCACCTTCCAAATGTTTCCCATTTTATTTTATTTTAAAACAGCATTTATTATATCTTGATTTTGTTTAGTGACTCACCAGTTAGCTTTACGCCAATAGCTCAGATCCTGTGGTCTGTAAATTTAAATAATACGCAATAAATCCGATGAACCAGTATATTATTATAGAATATTCTTGTTATGTAAATGGGTATTTCTCCAAAGAATTTTTTTTTATGTATTTTTGGGTATATTTCTGTAATAACCACGTTAATAACCAACATAAACGCATATAATTTTTTTTGGTACATTTTAGCTTTATCTAGTGCAAATTATATTTTTACAATAATTGCAACCTAGGAATAAAATAAAAAATAAATAAGTTGGTTCTCCTGATTCATATGGCGCGTCCGTTCGTCATTTTTCGGATCATAATGGTCCATGCTGTGAACAAAAAAAGCATGGAAGACTACCTAACTAACTAGTGCTCGAAAATGCCCAACGAAAATTATTTTTTATGTCGTTGCTTCGGGTGATTTCGTGATTAGTTCGTAGTTGGCAGCATATGTCATGGACCGTATTTGTCAATTGTAAAAATATAAACAAAGCTCATTTGCGGTATAAAATGATTTATAAATTGATCGCACTTGCATAATAAAAATGCAAGATTAGGTTCTATTGTGGATTTCATTTTTTCAATTAATTTTTTTATTGGTTAGTAAAACTGGGACAACTATTTCTACGAGGATGGTGTTATGCCCGATGAACTAAGTTTTTCGAATATTTATAATTTTGAAGTCAAAAATATTTGTGCATTTTGTATGCAAAATTAAAAAAGGCTTAGGTATGTTCAACTGTCAAATGTAGTCAAAAGTTACGCCCACAAAAATACTTAATTTACTAAAAAATAGTAGATACTCGTGAATCAAAAACGTAGGTCAAATAAAGAATATAATATCACAAATCATATTGTTTTCATGAAAAAAATGTGTATCAAGGTGGATCCAAAATGTCTTAGACACGTATATACACGCAGGGTGACTGGTGGGTCACTTTTGTAAGGACGTAATTGTTTGAGATCATACATAAAAGAAAAAATATATAATAAAAAATAAATATTAATTATTTACTGAGAAAATTTAACCGAAAGATAAATAATTGATTATGCAACGCATGGTCACGCTACCGTTGCCAGCGATCCGCGTGCCTGGTCACGTGCCGCGATTGACTGAGTTGTATACAACGTGTAACATAATGAAGAGATAATACTTAAGGGAATTGTATGTTTGGTGATGTAGTTTACAAGTAACAGTAACATAAGTTTGTTAAAAACAAACAAGTTCAACGTTTAGATCAAAATATCTAAGTGTAAACCCTAAAAACAGCTGTTAGCTTGTAATGAAATCTATTCGATAACAGATTGCGTAAAAATAAAGTGATGGGTAACTAAGACAGATACTACATTGTTTAGCCGGTGCGGGAAAGGTCATAAGGTCACTGACTGCGGCACAAGTCTTGTTTTAGCTTATTAGGTTGACTAGGGTTGTCAAAATATTTTGTTGTAAAATAATTAAATAAAGTATGAAAGTCTATACCAGCACTAATCATGCTAATTCTTTTACTGTATATTCTACGTATGGTATAGAAGCTAACCCTTAAGTTTTATCTCCCCATTTTGTTTCACTTTGTATAAAGTAAATAAAAACATAGTAGTATTTACTTATGGGGAACAATAGTAAAAAAATAATAAAATATTGGCAAAAACGAACAACGTACGGTGATTATATACCTATGCCTGAAAAAAAAGTTAACAAAGATTTTTTAGACATTAGGGGATCATGCTTTATCCTAATCAATGTTCGCTTACTGGGATGCTGATATTAAATTAAAACAAGGACATCGACCTATGAAGACAATCTGGTTCACAGTGATGCCTATAACTTCCGTTACAGATGAAAATGTCAAAAAAGTTCTGGAAATGGTTCCGGAAGATAGACGAATTACCGTAAAATCTTTATTTGGCATCATTCCAAATAAAGATTTATTAATAAATTATAAAAAATAAATAGATGCATAAATATTTCTGAAATTCACACAACATTATGTAGCCCAAATTAAGTTCCTTAAAGAATTTGTGTTTTGGATAATAAATACCTATGTAAAATCATCACACATATTTTTTTATTACAAAATAATATACTGAAATAGATCCTTGATTTGACGGCTAATATCTGTGTTCACCATAAAAATATCTACCACCACCGGGATTCAAACCCAGTTCTGGCCTTGAAGGCTATCTATGTTACCTACACCATCCGGTCGAAATAAAGACAATAAAAAATATGCGTAGTAAAAATATTCATAAATTTCATTGCTACTGCTCAAATCGTCCACTATAACGACTCTTTCAGGTTCGTGAATGTTAACAAATGAACTTTTCAACGGCCAATGATGTTATTGTTACTGTGTGTTGTCTAGCCAATGAGCGACATGCGTTGACAAATAAAACCAATCACATTTTTATCATTTTCAAAGAAAACAACATGGTAATTTCGGGAATTCCTTCCATAATACAAACAGACACCTATTGAAGAACTTTTATGCCAAGTATCACATCCGTGGACTCAAGGAATAAGATTTTTCAGAAAAACTAGAAAGTCCAAAAATTCCCGTTCCCGTGAGAATTTCATTTTGTTTTTTTTTTAAGTAATTTGAAACAGAGCCGCGGACAACATTTACATGAAGTTATCCCAATATATCGCCTCCAATAAAAAAAAATGTGTGATGTAAATTTGAGTGTTTTATTCGATTTTTAAAAACACAGCTCTTAGGCCGGGCGGCTTGCGCGAGCGACGTAAACGCATTTAGTCTGCTAAGTATAATTAGCGTCTTGCACAACAAAAATTTAGGCACTAATCACGTTTAACGAACTGTCAAACCTTTTTTATTGTATTCAGGCTAAACATATTTAGCAAGATAAACTCATTTAACTAAATTCTGTTTAGACCAAATGTTACGCAAGCCGCCCTTAAAAAATCACCAGTTATAATTTTGAAAGATGTGTCTTTTTTGCTTTATAAAGTCCATAGAATCAAAAAAGAATTACCACACACCGGACCTAAGGGGTACCCTAGCATAATATAAACCCATTAATACCCACATTTTACCACAATGCGATGCCGCAAGTGTCGTGTTGAGTTTCATACAGCGGTTAGTGTTCAGAGAAGGTAAGGACATAAATCTGGCATCACAAAATTTTTACATTTTTTTTAAAAACTGCATCCCGTACAATACAGTCCTACAGTTCTGTCTCATAGACCATCAGCCAGATCTCGGAACTTAGTAATAAAATAAGGTATTGTGACTTCAGACGTTTAATTTTGTAAAGATATAATACCAGACCGCAAAGTATCAACACTATAACTACTAATTTGTAGTCCATAATTACCAGACAAGAATGATAAAAATGTTTTTTAATATTACCCAGCCTAATGATAGAAATGAAAATGATACGACGCCTACAAAATTAGTAAGAGCTATATTTATGGAAATACTATTTTTATCATTCAGTTCACACGAACATGAATAATGTTATTACTAGCCTGAGACTTTGTTTAATTAAAGAGTGGTCACTAGCCAAGCGGATATTTAATAAAAATACATAACCAAAAATTTGTCTATCTATATGGCTCATGTCTAAATCTGATAAATACTATTGCCAGATGTGATATTATGAATTTAACTTTTAATTCACATCTGGCGAGCACGCAGTATGTCATAGAAGCAGTGGGCGCGTTTATGACTACTCAGAACATTAGATACTTCTTCTGATCGACTCTTAAATAAAAAGTATATTCTAGAACACATTGCATTTTACAATTGATTGACTTTGCGGGACTCTTAACAAGATTTTTAAATTTAATTGCGAGTGTCCGATATTTTGGTGCTGTTACAAGCACCATGATCGCGGACGGAAATCGTGATAAGAATCCCGCAAAATCATTTAATTGTAGAGAAAATAACGATGATACTTTAAAACACTGCATGTTTATTAAGGGCCCCCGATCTAATTGAATGAAATAAATATGACGACCACATCGACAGCCGGGACGAGTAACAATGAAAGTGTAGTTGATTATTGTAATTAATGAAATAGAAAATAAATATATATATTTCAAATCGGCAGCATGAATTATAATATTCCGGCGTTGGATACTTAGCTAGTAATTTGTGAGCGAAGTTTTCAGCAAAGGTTTTTGCATCTTGTAGTTTTTCGTTTATTTGATTTTACCTACGATTACTTATTTCTGTCTAAATATTATAAGGGACGTTAGGTAGCTTGACAATATTTCACCCCGAATGAACAGGCGAGTGACTACCCTGATCAAGGCGTATATGAAATGAAACGAATTTTTTTTTCAAATGAAATGACTAATTTCATTCATCGTAAGACCATCGAATGGCCGCTTAGTGACGTCACAATTTTGTACTTCGGCTTTAACAAGGTGTTGATAGTTATTTAAAAAAATATTACAGTAGACCAAGAGACAAAAAAAGCCGGCGGAAAAAACTATTGGCACTCTTTTTCAGTCAGGATTATACGAATTAATACAAATAGGTACAGTACAAATTGATCATTGGTGCATTGAGCAATGGATGCACAACACGAACATGACAAACTGGGACCAGAGTATTTAAACAAGAATGGAATAAAATAGTCGTAGTATCATCAGCAAAACGAGGTGCTACTAGCGATGCCAGGCGCTAGTAGCACCCGTTCACGAGTATAACGCAAGCACTAGCCATCACCCTCCTCAACCATATTTTAGGGAAGAGGGTGACCCGATACCCAACGCTACCACTAGCCATGCCGCCTAAGGGAGCATGACGTTCTTGCTGTTGTCTTGACAAGAAAATAAGTGAGTGGAACAGTCACCAGTATGCCACATGTTATACTGCACAGCCATGTCATAAACAAAATTAATAAGTAATTAAAAACTTTTTGAAATATCCTGTAGTGTGCGAATTCCATGCCTTTTTATCGTCTAAGTAAGCTTTAGTTTTATAATAAGCTTTTCGAGATAGAGCGTTTTTAATAACTGATTTTTTATTCAATGGCAGGGATTGAATTGACTTCGGAATTTTGTTATACCGGGTGCGGCAATTGAACTGTCCGTCTCCTTGTAACTTTTGTAAAATTCGAACTACTGAATCGAAAGCGACAAAAATTTGAAAAAATAATCTGTGACACATTATCTTTGTTATTTCAAAACTATTCGGTCGTGAGAAAAAACTTTCTAATTTTAAAATAATGGATATAAAACGCAATTCAGTGATTGCTCTTTATTTGGAGGGAAAATCGAACATTGAAATTCGTCGAGCGCTACCAAATCTTCAATTGAACGAAAAATTTGTGTGTCGTACTATCCAAATATTTAACGAGACTGGAAGTGTTAAGAAACGCTACGGGGGCGGTCGACGCTGTACTGCAACGGCGCCAGCTGTTGTCGAAAAGGTACGACATCGATTAAGCAGAAATCCAGCACGTTCAGCAAATCAGCTAGCCCAGGATCTTAAGGTGAGCGACAGCAGCGTCCGTCGTATATTGAAGGAAAAGCTTAAGGTTAAACCGTTAAAAAAAAACTTTTCTCAAGAACTCACTGCTTTGCAAAGGAGCAAACGACTGGCTCGATCAAAGGAGCTGATTCGCTTGCTCGACTCTGACGAGCTTCCCAACTTGGTATTTTCAGATGAGAAAACTTTCTGTGTTGAGCAGTTTCTTAACAAACAAAATGACCGTGTGTGGTTAAAAGGACGTGTCAGCGATCATTCAGATGAACTGAGAGTCACTCGAAGACAAGGGGCCGACCAAATCATGGTATGGACGGCGGTGTCCGAAAAAGGCCGTTCTCCGCTTGTTTTTCTTCCAATGGGTCGCAACCAAGTTAAAATAAATCAACAAATCTATCAAAATGAAGTCTTAAAAACAGCATTGATACCGTAAGCACGCAAGACATTTGGTTTGGAGCGTTGGACGTTCCAATAAGACTTGGCGCCATCGCACAGAGCATCTGGGACGCAAAATTGGTTGAAAGCGAACGTTCCTGTGCTGATCGCCTGAGATATGTGGCCGTCGTCTTCGCCCGACTTAAACCCTCTAGATTTTTGTATTTGGGGTATTTTACTGGCGAAGGCCTGTGCTAAAAAACAATCATCAGTGGAGGCGCTCAAAACTACTCTTACACGAGAATGGAACATTTTAAGTGACGACGTTATTCGAGCAGCCTGTGCTTCATTCCGAAAGAGATTCAAGCTTGTTGTGAAGGCTAAAGGCGGTTGTATTCGATTAGAGTAAATAAAAATATAACTTTGGGCCTTTTATTTTTATATGTAAAAAATATATTAATAAATATTCAAAATAAAAAAAAATATTAAATTTTTTAATATGGACATTTCAATTGCCGCACCCGGTATATGATTTGCTGCTTTTAACCAGCCTTAATTTGGGAAACGCTAACTTATGGTCATTCCAGAGTAATTTTATCATGATTATCTTTCCTAGTATTAAATTTATTACTATTCTTATAAATATACAAAATGTTTTCATAAATATATTGTGATGCAAGGTTCAAGATACCAATTTCTTTAAACTATTCTCTTAGAGATTCTCTATTTTTAAGTTTATACGAATAGCCCTTTTCTGCAGTGTAAATATCGTGTCAATATCTGCGGCATTTCCCCAAAGTAGGATGCCGTAGGACATTATACTATGAAAATAACTAAAATAAACAATCTTTGCCGACATCAGTCAATGAGCGAATTTTCTTTACCGTGAACGCTGCAGAACTAAGTCTACTCGCTAGTTGTGAGATATGGGCGCCCCATTGCGATTTAGAATCTAAAGTCATTCCAAGAAAAACAGTGTTATCTACTAGATTCAACCTGTTCCCATTAAGCCGCAGATCAGACTCAACTTTTTTACATTTCGTACAGAGAATTTTATACATTTAGTTTTTTTATCATTGAAAGTTACATTATTTACATTGAACCAGTGCACGACATTTGAGAGAGCATTGTTTACATCGCCGTAGTTGATTTCTGTCTAATCATTTTAAAAATTAATGATGTACCTATCGTCAGCAAACATTACAATCTCGTGATTATTGCCTACCATATAGGGTAGATCATTTATGTAGAGTCGTGGCACCGTGGTTACTGTGTGTATTAAACGATATCACAGGTCAAGCAACGTTCGGCGCGGCCGGCACTTGAATGGGTGACCGCCGACCATTCATTTCTCACGGTGACTTCCGTGCTTCGGAGGGCACTTTAAGCAGTTGGTCCCGGGTGCTGTATACTTGTATACAGTAGTTGTTCGGGTTTGTCTAAAGCCATTTCGGCGCCCTGAAAATTCTGACATCCACCATCCAGCACTGGGCCAGCTTGGTGGATTATGGCCTATATACCTCCTTGTCAACCAGGGGAGAGACTCATAGCCCTGCAGTGGGCTCTTTAGAAAGAGTCGTGATGATGATGATGATTTATGTAGACTAGAAACAAAAATGGGCCCCGAATTGATCCTTGAGACACTCCCATTCTCGCAACCGCCCCAGCCGACCTTTTCCGGTTAACCTCAACCTTCTGCATTCTATTACTTAGATATGAATTCAAAAGTTTGAGCTCAGTGCCTTTGATGCCATAGTGGTGCAGTTTCCTGACGAGAGTGTCGCGCTGAACACAGTTAAATGCCTTAGATAGGTCACAAAATACACCTAGAGCATCCTCTGACCCTTCCCAGGCACCAGTGATTCCTTCAAATAGTTCAAAACCAGCATCAGTTGTTGAACGGCCCTTTGTAAATCCAAATTGTTTGTAATGAAGTACAGTGTTAAGGGTGAAATGGGCCAAGAGTTGATTGAGAGTATTTTTTTCATAAATTTTACTATATGTAGGTAAAATTGAAATTGGTCTAAAATTAGTATGGTCTGTAGTGCTACCCGACTTAAATAAAGGAATAACCTTACTATGCTTAATTAAATCAGGAAACTCCCCACAAATAATACAGATATTAAATATTTCAACAAGGCAAGGAGCTATTACATCTACAATAGATTTTAATATTTTAACAGATATTTGTCTTTTTAATATCAATTGTCTTAAACGTTTTTAATAATATCCAATAGGTAATAATAGTAATAGTCAGGAGGATATCCCAATACATCCACCAACCTCTGCACTCAAAACGATTTCCAATCCAATCCAACCTACATTTTTGAATCTCACTTTTTTTAAGAGATTTCTTAGAACCGGAATACAATAAAATTCTAGCAGATTCTACGATTGGTTTTAATTGGTCTTAATTCTATAATATTTTTTGTTGACTCCGTTACCAATATTCCCAATGGCAACACTTCACGAGTTGCCTGACATCACAAACCGACATTCCTCATATTGCATAATTCAGTTTGACTAGTTATTTTTGGAAAAGTGATGAAACTGTTCTAATTGATAGCCAGACTACGATAATTAATACTGTTTGTTACGGAGGGGTAATCATTATTGTCTAGCACAACGGCCTTTTTTTTCAAATAAAACTAGCGTATAGGTATTTACGCAAAATGTAAAGAGTAGACAATAACATAAGGGGCAAAATTTTACATAATGCTTGGTGCTAGGATGACACCTGAGTCCGACTGGCTAGCAACCACCCAACATAGAAAATCTGCCTGCAGATAATATCGCTCCGGCTGCCGGCGGTTATGTGTTTCGGCAATATTTTACCAAGAGCAATATTTTAGAGACAGTTCTTTTCTAGGCTCTTATGCTATTATCTTCGACCTCATCTTCACTTACTTTCTATATTAAAAAAAGACAAAAAACTATAAATTAGTCATCAGCATACAAGTTTTTTTTAAAATTTGTGAATGCAGGTTTCCTAGTTATACTCGTACAAATCGATGACATGCTTCATTCATATGACTTTTAGTTTCAGACTTTTCAATAATTAGGTACCGATCTTAATGGTTCACCCTGTATGTTAACATGTAATCGTTTTTTAAAAAAAGTTTTCGAATGTGTATAGTCGAAGTCAAAAATGTAGGCATAGTTTACGCTAAGTTCGCAAGAGGTAATAGAGGTCGCTATAACATTGTGATTTACCGATCAGAAGTTTAAACACTGTGATAAGGTGCTCATTAAGCAGACAGACATCTTAAACTATTGAGTGTGTGACTCAGTCAATGATCGTGCAGGAAATTATAACCCTTGTTGCAATGTGCCACACACAATGCCTTCACTTTTAAAGTCGACCGTACATATTGTATACACACATTACTTCACGCCTGTATCCATTTTGGGGTTTGACAAATTTGGAGGTATTATAATGATTGTGAGAGACTGTTGCAGTGACAGGGGGTCAGCCTTTCCCCCGCAAAAACGCCAATAAAACCTCTGAAATCTTTGAACGTGTTTAGATAATAAATAAAAGTACCTACCTACACTGTTTCCATCTTGTAGAGTAGAAACATAACGATTGTAATTTTTATATGGAACACTTCAAAGATTTTTTTGTTTGGTCATACGTAGGTTTGCCGTATAGGGCTAGGTAAACCATAATAAAGAACAATGCATAGATCTCCGAATTCATTTAAAAAGATAGCTACTTACATGTTTTGAATACATACTTCTTTTCAGGGTTCCATGTCAAATGTAGGTACAATCAGGTAGGTATTAAGTAAGATGGCATTGTACTGTCTTAAGTTTTCACCATTTCTTGTATGATGGAAGGGTTTCGAAAGCTGATTCGAACATGTAGTTGTAGTGTTTAGGTTGGTAAGTTTGTATGCATTTGTTTAAGTTTATTTTTGGTCCAAAGTAGATGCAGCGGTGGGCTAAAATAAAAATGGTTGAAATTAACGATGAATATAGAGTGCCTATAAATCTCACAATTACTTATTATTTAAACATAGTTATGCTGTGTAAAAAATTACATTATTCAGTAAACCATTTTCTCCTTTGATCATTTTGTAGCATGGCACGCCACCTTCGCGTAGAATTCTATTCGAAATTTAACTTTTAAGTGAAAAAAAGATTACTTATTTCGTAAACCTACTTCCGTATTTCTAGATCACTCAATCTAGATGCATCAGGATTGAGTGATCTTATAAAACCATTAAACATTCCAGGATTTTCCTTGTGCTACATATCTAGATTTTTTGTGCAAATTGTGTACAATTTTATGATAAGAAAATTTTATCCATAGATTAAGTATTTGCGGATATTCAGTTGGTAAACATCTTGCCAAATATCTGAATTGAGTGATCCACATTTTTGGAAATATCTTCAATTCTTCAACAAATTTTTGGATTTCCGTTATGATATTTTACAATTTTTGATTAAACGTACGTCTTGGTTATATTGAAAACTAAACAAAGATCACTCAATCCAGATGCACATCTTCTCCCGTCATATTGGCACGTATATTTTTAAGGGCTGGGAAACAAAAAGGTGTAGTTGTAATTTATGCACAGTATAATATGCTCCAATAATACTCGACAGTCATATGTCTAGGCTAGTAAATTACTTCAGTTGGTAATCCTTGATTCATGTTTGACGCGCCTAAATTAGGATTCCACTGTCCTTAAAAGCCACGCAGTCCATTTTTGGTGTTGATACTTCCTTATTACCATGTAAAAATAATGCTTGCTTAAACAAATCTGAATACAAATGTGACTAGACTAGTGTTTATTTTTTGTTTAATTTTGAAATAATAGCCACAATTTGATGTGTCTTCTAGACTTTATAATTGAGGTAAAGGAGCAAGAGTGTAAAGTGATGTTATCAACAAAGTCCATGGAATCAGTGGTAGTATTGTCCATGTGTAATGACACGTCTGGGGTGGTACTACTTCCTATTTTATCCGCCACAGTAACTACGTGAAAGTGTAGGTTCATTCCGTTTAAAGGGGAGGAACAGCCAGTGAAATTACAGGAACAAAAGACTTTAAAAGCTTTAGCCTTGGATCGTTAATGCATCTTCTAGAGACGCGGCAGTTCAAGCAAAGAAGTTCAAGCAAAGAAACTGACTAGTCAGCGCCAAGTGTAGTATTACACGAACCACGTGATGCTACTTTTGACCCTTCTATAACTCAAAAACTCTTTAACGTAAGCACATTAAACTACGGGTGTTTAATTATATCCATTAGGAAATATAGAAGCCAAAATGAAGCTAGCTCAAACGGTTATAACGATATGAAGGTCAAAAAGTCTTAAATTTTAGTATTGGCTGACTGACATATAGTACCTAAACCTAACCTACTTCCAGATGACCTAGAAGGATAAATTTGGAATCCAGCTAGGTAATTGTGTGTAAGCGCAGGAAAAAATCAAAACTAAAAAAAGTCAAAAAATAAGTGGTGTCCCCATACAAAAAACTTGTAATATTTTAGTTTCAAAATTTTAGTTTTATTTATTCCGATAGATGTCACTGTATGTTGATTAAAGCGCCTGCTTAGTTTTCTTTACAAAAAGTAATGATATCCCACCAAAAACATAAATGTAAAAAAGGAGAGCCAAGTTCAATACAAAAATTATGCTTGGCTGTGGGCTTCGCTGCAAAAAGTGCGCCTAGTGTGGCGCATTCTTAAGTGATTCTGTGCGAGCGCGCGAGGATACCGCACAAGAGAGACAAATTCAGCGCATGCGAGCGGGACACACATATGTCTGTCTCGCTCGGACCCATTTAGAACTTTCGAGAACCTATAAGATTCTTATTAGATTTACTATTCTTATTAGACTTTACTGTTTTCTAATTGGAAAACTATTTACAAATTCTATTATCTATTTAGATCTCTCTCTCTCTGTGTGCGAGAATGACAAGACTTTTAAAACCATCTCTTTATTTTCATAATCAAATTCCTAATTTAAACGGTAACATTTTGAAAAAGTATTAAACTCTATTTAAAACTAAATTTCTCTGCTTTATTCAATACCTAAAGCAAGTGCATCTTATTTGAAAATGTGATGTCTTAAAGTAGGTGAGATTGGCCAGTTCTTTATCACATCAGTTATTTTATAAAATTTTCAGCATTTAATTCTGTTAAAGCCTCTCATACATTTTGTATTATGTATGAACTGTCGCACCGGGGCTGGGCGGGTCGCATTTCATAGAAAATGTATGCGATTGACGCAGGCGGATAATTGCGCTGCGATTCGGCCCGGCAGTGTGCGCGTATCTTTAGGTCGCATAAACTAGCAGGACCTCTAGTGGCTCTAATTTTTTGCCACTTTATGGTTTTTACGACAGTGTAGTCTCGATATTTTTTTTCTTTATGATTGGGTAAAATTAACAAACATCCATATACCTACCTTTTCAGAATTCAGAAACCTCTCTAATGCTCGGAAAAAGTGTTGCTACTTCACTCAGCTTCCCGCGAAGGTTGCCATGTTTGGTGAGATGCATAGGTACTTAACCCTTTAACCGCCACGGTCAGATATAACAGAAAAATATGACTGGATTATGTTAAAAAAATGTTAATATTTGGTAAATGGTTAATAAAGTTGCCTGTAAGAGTAAACAGTAAACAGGGTTGCCTGTAAGAGATCATCTTTCGATGATAAGGCCGCCTATTGTGCTCTGTATCTTAAAAATTGTTCTGTATAAATATTCCTTATTTTTGTGTACAATGAAGAATAAATAAATAAATAAATAAAGTAATCATTTACAATGGAGTACACTTAAGTCTCTTAATTAGAAAACCTTAAAAATATGTCGGAAGTTAGCCAAATTACTGATTTTATTATAAGAAAATTGCTATTTCATTTCATTTCATCGCCATTGTCGGATATAACCGACATTAAGCAAAGATTTACTGAAACGAAAATCCACTTAAGTAAAAATATTTCTGTTTAAACTGACTATTTTAAATTGAAACAATTAAAGAAATTGTTACTATAGAAATAAATATGTTTAATTTCTTTGAAAATAAGTATAAAAATGTCAGCGACTGAGTTGATGTTTCCCATCCCTAGCGTGCATGTTTAAAAACGAATTTTGCTAGTACACCCACCGCTTCTGACGTCATAAACGAGTGCCAGCTTATAGAATTTTCCATTAGTGTTGTGCTTACACAATAGTTATTATGTTCGTGCTATCGATAAATGTGATATAACTACATTTAAAGATGTAAAATTCATCACAGTATAGAGTCATAAAAATATTCATCTCTGGCCTAATTATATTATGCGGAAATCAATAAATCTTTCAAAATCTTTTAAACGATTTTTGTTTCATTTAGTTACCGAAATACATACTATTAGAAATTTAATATAAAAGTTCCTCTTTCTATCTATTTGTCTGTTACCTCTTCAAGCTTAAATAGCTGAAACTATTAAGATTAAATTTGAAGCGTGCGAAGCTGGGACGGGTATATCGATCTACCATTGAACATCCCTATTTGTTGTAGATATTTATTTTTAGATTTACTGTGCTTGGCGCTGGGAGCACGACAACTGATATAGAGTCTGGCGGCTAAAGGGTTAATAAAATTAGAAAAGAATAATAATATTTATTTACACCCAGAAATTAAACATACTTGAAATGACTTATACACTACTTCGCTTATTGATAACTAGCTGCTGCCCGCGACGTCGTCTGCGTGAACGCTATGCAGCACCAAACGCACCTACGATTATAACACTGCTAGCGTGATAATATGTAGCCTATATGTTGACCCCGACTTCTTAACTATCTTCATGCCAAATTTGAAGTAGATCCATGCAGTACTTTTTGAGTTTATCCCGGAAAGACAAACAGACAAACAGACAAAAATTCTAAAAACTATATTTTTTGTTTCTGTTTCGATTGTAGATCATACCCCAAGTATTCTTTTAAAAAAATATTCAATGTACAGTTTTGACTTTCCTACCATTTTATTATATGTATAGATACTTTTGATATCAATTTTGATATTTTCTAATTACTAATATTAATTACCTCCTCGTCACCCAGAGGAGAGACTCGTGCCCTGCAGTGGGCCCATTACACGGAGTTGTGATGATGATGATGATGATGATGAATATTAATTTTATTATTCTTTTTGCCGAAAGTTGCGTTAAATTTTTTATGGATTTCCTAATATTTTATAAGGCATTATGTTATATTATGAAGAAAATAACGATTTCAATCTTATTTTTGGTACTTAACACCAAATATTGAAGCTAAGAGTTTAAGTTTGTATGGAGAAATGATTTGAATGGCATTAAACGATAAAAAGCAGTTGAGGCTGCCTTAAGGTAGGTTTTATTTTTTATCGCAGTAAAATAAAACTAATTGTTATAAACAACATTTAATAAAATAATTATAAGTAAAACATGCAATGAAATAAACATCGTGTTGTAAAATATTAAAAACTTTAAAATTCATTATAAATAACACAAAAATCATATTTTTATGAATTAAATCTATTCATTGTCCCTAGAGTAATTTGCTTAAAAATAAGAACGAAATTTGGTTCCACAAGTTTTTGGTATTCATTTGCATTCTATATAATATTTATTGTGTATTTCATAAAGGAACCATCAGTAGCAATATCATTTGAATATGTATTTACGACTACAAAAAAAGGGGATTTTATATTTTTACTCATATTTACAATAATGAATTGTTTAAAATAATTAACAAACACAGAATAAACAAAATATCGTATAGCTCGGATGTACAAATTCACTCGTGGAGTAAGAATTATAGATTGACTTTACTTCTCATTTTACTGAAGCTTACCGTGCCTGTTTTCTGTCGGTTATTACTGAAAAACACACATAATTTTCAATTGAGCTTTTGTAATGTTAATAGTGCAGCCCTTTGTACTTTATTCCCAATAACAGACAGTACTCTAATCCTTCTAATCATTTGAACATTGAAAAATATAACTTGGAATTTAGGCTCAACATCTTAAAAGAAATGGTATATTTTAGAAATTGATCAAATTTAAAAGAGCCCTTCAATAATTCCAGTTTCGGTGTTAAGGTCGATATCGTAAATGCTGGGTCTGGTGGGAAGTCCGGGCATTTTGGAGATTTCTCCGACCATGGGGACGACGAATCCTGCGCCGACGGAGACGAAGATGTCGTTGATGCGCAGAGTGAAGCCCGTGGGCGCGCCTTTGATGGCTGGATCACCGGTGAGGGAGTTGGACGTCTTGGCCATGCAGATCGGGAATTTGTAGTAGCCCTGAAAAGATTTTGAAACTTATTAGGAAACCTATTCCCGAATTTAAGTAGTTTTAAGCATAACCTAACTTTGGCAGTTAGGTTATGCAGCTGCCGTGTACTTAGTCTGCATAGAGTTGCCTTTATCGTCCCTGGAATATGTCGTAGATTTATATCACGTTCTTTGTCGTTGGCCTCATAATTACTTTTCGTCAATTGAGAAAAAAAACGTGGAATTACGCTGTATCAATACTGCTAAAGTTGATTGGCCATTGAGTAACAAAAGATGTCGAGTAAACTTGAAACAAGTGACTACGTAATATTGTTAAGTTGACTTCAGAAAGTTTTGATATTAGACTCTTATTATGCCTATGTGTGCTACCTACAAACATGTTTTCGCATAAAAAAGAAAAAGAAACTAACCTTTGAATTATAAACTTTAATCTTCTCCAGCACATTGTCAGTATACTCAATTTTTCCAGCTCCGTACATCTCCGTGGCGATAGTCTTGATTTTCTCCTGAATGGATTGCCCGAGAGGGTACAAGAAGTCAAACTTTGATGGGGTTTCGCAGGCGTCAATGACGGCGTCTGCCAGCGCCAGGGCTCCTTGGCCACCCTTCGCCCAGTGGTCGCAAAGGACCGCTCGGAAGGCACCGTTTTGGAGAGCGTACTCTTTGATTAGGTTCAGCTCGGCGTCTGAGTCGAAACTGTGGGATATTTTAATTCAGTTATTTAACAGTGAAAATTTAATGAATGGGACTTAGAGGGTATTATTATTAGCTGTATCGTAAATACTTCTTCAATTATCGACTACGCCTAAACGTTGCTATATGCATACGCTATTAAAAATGCTTTCTTATAATGCAACTATAAAATTAGGATAATCTTAAATATAATATTTAAAAACATCCATCAAGCATCACATCAAAGTTTCAAACTAAAAGCTGGCGTGGTTTATCTAGTCTGACAGTGAAATGACAGAAACAAGAATGATAGATGGATGTTGGGGGCAAAATATCATAATTAAACCTACCTTCTAAAAAATATTATTAATTGTGCCTGGATGCTACTAGCTATGCTACTAACTAACTTATAAAGGGAATTACCGAAATTAGAATTTACTCTGTAAGTATACACCACTGCCACTTACCGGTGTTTATTGATGGCGATGACTACAGGGACGTTGAACTTGTTGCCGTTGCTGATGTGCTTCCCCAGATTGCACAGACCATTCTTCAGCAGCTCCAGATTCTCCTGCAAGCAAAAAGATAGGTACTTTATTACAGTGAAGTTGTTAGAAGATCCATTATCTCTGCTAAATTATATTTCTGCGGTTTGATTAGAAAATCGCCAACGACGACGCCAGGCCTGGATTTGAAAACAAACTTTTGAATGCACTCGCGTTTATCATGTATACTTTGATACACTTTTTTCACACTTGTTTACCGGTGGCTAAACTCTGTTAGAACTCTATCTTACCAGGTGTGATCCATCAAAATCATACACCTCGAATCGATAAATCCAAGTAAAGAAGAATCGCTTAATATAGCTAGAAAAAAAATCTTCAGCTCCCATAACCCTCCAATGGATATGAGACATCAAATACCATCACAATGAGAAAAACAAAGTAAAAGTGATTAAGGATTGTTCAAAACCTATAATATTATGTAGATAAGTGCAATCAATTTGCACAATGTGCAATTTTCTCAACGAATATTTCTTTTAGTTCTCTTAATATTCTTTTAGGATCACAACTGCAAGCGACCGCGCCTGAATCTTACCTGATGGTAAGTGAAGATTAGGTCGAAGTACAGTGAGCAATACTTGGGTTTTTTAGACTGGCATATAAACACCATAAAACGTTGCTGGAACGCATCAACGTATTTACACAGGAGTGTTGATACTTGGCGGCGAACCCTGAAAGGGTTTTTCCACCAAACTGGGGTCACTTTAGTCGCCGTTTATGCCACGCTTGTCCAGGGATGGCAGTGTTCTTCTAAGTGAACAATACTAACCTGCACGTAGACCTCGTGCAGTGGCGCGCCGGGGCTGACGGGCGGGCCGCCGCCGTGCATCTTGAGCGCTCGCACTGTGGCCACGATCACCGCGCAATGCGGCCGCTCACCACTCGCGCGGCACTTTATGTCGAAGAACTTCTCCATACCTGGGAAGTCAATGTTCACGTAACTGTTTATATTCTGGTTTATCATCGCATCTTATGTGACCATATCGTTATAAAGGTAAGCGAACAGTATGCCGGGCTGCATCGCATTGCAAAAATATCCGCGCACGAGCTTCTCATACAAACATTTTATATGAGGTATCGCACACTGTGTCGGGGCGGGGCGGATCGCATTTCATATAAAATGTATGCGATTGCGGCAGGCGGATAATTGCGGATTGTTGCACCCCGACATAGTACTTCCTGGAGACACTTTTACAAAGATTTCAATATTCAAATTTAATATCGATACAAAGATCCCGAAATAGTTGTCAACTGTGACGGTATCAATTCAGTCAAACATTCGCAGTTAATTTTTTTTAACATAATACTAACACTGATTCAAGCTTTTTTTATAGAGCGGCTATTGCTCACACGTTATTGTCGGAGGTGTCCGTCTAATTTCGGGCTCATATGGAGTCCTGCATCAGGGTTGAGTGGACTCCGTACCTATGTAATAGTTATGACTCACAAACCATTTCTACGTTAATGGTTTCAAACTTATTTATATCAGACATTTAAAAGTACCTTCTCATAATCTCAACCATTGAAATGTATTATACAAAACTCAAGCAATCATTCAAATATAACCTACCAATATCAGATCCAAAACCAGCCTCAGTAGCGACATATCCGTTTTGTCTAGCAAGCTTCATGGCGATCTTATCCGCCAAAATGGAGGAACATCCGTGAGCAATGTTCGCGAATGGTCCAGTGTGCACCAGAACTGGTGTTCCTTCCAGGGTCTGCATAAGTGTTGGCTCGAATGCGTCCTTAAGGAGTACCATTAGAGCTCCAGTCATGCCCTGTAGTTAAAAGAGTGAAGTTAGGTTATTTACATTACCTTAACCGGAAGATAATGCTGGGATAGTTAAGGTTTGCTGAAGTAACTACGGAGCGAGCATTAATTACCTACCATATCGAAATGATCGAAATTGTAAAATTTGGTTCAGAATGGTTGCTGAGAAATTACTAATATTCTTAGTTTTCCGTGTAGGGTCTGCTTCGAATGGACATACTGCTTTTCGTCAAACGTGCCACCAAATATGCAACGTTCGATAAATCAATGTTTTATGAAGAACTAGTATTTTCTTGACCCATCAGTGCATAAGGCTCTAACTCGTACATTTAAAGAAAAAGATTTCAAAAAAGAAATATTAATCTTAGCCAAGAATTATAAATTACCAAATCGTCAGCAGTGACAGCATTTCCATTCGTATCCATGGCGACGACCATGCTAGACAACCTTTCCTTGATGTCCTCCAGGGTCTTGCCCAAGGATAGAATAGCCATGATCTCAGATGCTACGGCAATATCAAACGCAGACTCTCGGGTGAATCCCTTCTCAGTCGGGGATTGTCCAATTGTTATCTTCCTAAGATATCTATCGTTGAGGTCCACCACTAGAAGTATAATTAATGAAATATTATTTAATGAAAGGTAAAAAGTAGTATTAAACAATAATAAAACAGTTCTTTTTTTAATTACCTCGATTCCACATAATCTTCTTAGGATCAATATTTAGTCGAGCAAACTTCGCTCTTTCCTCCGGAGTCAAAGAATCAGGATCGGTCTTGTTGATGCCCAAACGTTGGAGCCTCCTCAGTTGAATAGCGGAGAACTTGCGTTCTCCTTTGATCTTCGGTACAAGTCTGTCATAGAGAGGGCCATCTTTTTGGGTAAGCTCGTGGAACATTCGAGCGTCCATTTGAGCGGCAAGTAGGTTGTGAGCAGCTGTGACTGCGTGGATGTCGCCGGTGAGATGCAGATTGAACTCTTCCATTGGAATCACCTGAAGAATAATGAGTTTACTACGTTTATCCACAACAGAAGTATACAAGGAAGTAATTTTTAATTTCCGTGTTCCCTTAAGAAATGTAATGATAAGTTTCCACCATTGTTAAAGCTGCGTAAAATGAATTTAATTAATAGGGGAACATCAAGTTATCGGTCCGTGGACTCTTTAAAAGGGGTTATAATGATGAAGATGAATTAATATCTTAAATTACCTGAGAGTATCCACCTCCAGCCGCACCACCCTTGACACCAAAGGTGGGCCCTTGGCTTGGTTGCCGCATGCACGCGAAAGCATTACGCCCGCGATGAGCACTCAACGCCTGCACCAGTCCAATCAGAGTGGTACTCTTACCCTCACCGAGGGGGGTTGGAGTGATACTGGAATGAAGTGACAGCTTTGAAGTGTGTTTTGACTAATTTGATGTTTCTACATATAGGAAGGTTAGTGTATTGCCTTTAGTTTGACTGCCGGACATGATCGTTCTTTTATTTGATAAGTTTTCTGAATAAACTAAGTGCCAACGCTGCGTTACGCGTTCGAACGCGCGTACCGTAAGTATCTACCCATAGATTTATATAACACTTACTAAGAGAGATTCAAACATACAAACTTTCATAACATTAACTTTCGTAAAGTTAAAAGAAAAACATTTAGAATAATAAATTAAACATTTAGAAATTTTAATATGATCATTTTTTGAGATATTGAAAGTATAAAAAATTCCCCTTTCATACTACCGACTTCTTGCTCATGAATTGTTGGAGAAGTCTGGATTGAAACTATTTCATAAAACCCGTATAGGTATGTCTTATATAACGTAACTTCTATGATCAGGCAAAAAACTTCCAGCATATTGAATATTACCTACAATAAAAACACGTGTAGGTGTCTGTCAGTTACCTATATCTAACTATACCCGGCGGCGCGGCGAACCTTGATTCCTGTGACACTGATAGTAAATTCCACAACACAACCTTGTAGTGCCGTCACCGTTACATTAGAATCGTATTGGATCGTATGGATCAAGGTTCGCCGCGCCGGGTATAAGTATGCCAGCCAAACAACGTTTGAAGTTGACTTATATTGAACAGAATTCAATTTCAATAAAATATACTGCATAGCCAGTTTTAAAATTTAAAATAAGTCTTATTCAATGAACTGTATCCTATATCTAGTGAAATGTTTTCAGATTTCCGTTTTTTAATTGTTTTTCAAATTATATGCTGCCATTGACCGGAACAGGAACTGGCTCTTCACAAAACATTGACAGAACAAATTACCGCCGATATTTCCGGTTATTTCCGGAGCGGCGATATTTTCCGGAGACTTTAAATCAAAAGTGGTCCGCAAATCAAGGCTGAAGGGGTTGACCGTGCGCGAGGGTCGTCGGAATTGGTTGCCTTCTCCTTGGGGACAAAAGGCATTCTAAGCCAACCTTACGTGGCCTTTGTCAATAATAATAAACACGTGCCGGATAGTGAGAAAGTTTTTACAGACCGAACAGGAAACAAATAAATATGTCACTAATCCATCCTCACACTATCGCTCAGACATGCACTTGGCTTAGGCCCGTGTATGCCTTCAAAAACCGGCACAAGCCGAGATGAGAAATCATAAAAATATATTAATAATATAATAACATCCCCAGACAATCACACCAAGTAAGCATAGCTTGTGATATAGGGTACTAGAACTAGACTAGAACTAGAATACAGGGTGTTTGTTGGCTAGGTGCAAAGGTTAAAGGAGGTGATAACGAGGTATTTTTGAACATTTCTAGCCATATATGTCTTTGACGAAACTTACTAATTTTTTTTATAGTTTTTTTTTTGGAATTTTATAAAAATACCCAGAATTTGGTAGATATGAGTTAATAGTGCCTGAATACGCGTTAGTTTGTAAGCACTATCTTTGGTTTCTAACGCGTCAACGCGTTAGAAACAATCTAACGCGTATTCGGGAACTATTTACTCGTATCTACCAAATTCTAGGTAGTTTCTAAAAGTTTCTAGAAATGTTCAAAAATACTTCCTTTATCACCTCCTGTAACCTTTGCACCTAGGCATCAAACACCCTGTATAAATACATATAAGTACAGAGAAACACCCAGACTCGGTTTTTTTTATTCCGTGCGGGTATAGAACCCGCTACCTCAGGATTGGGGCAGTAGCGTCTATACCACTGTAACACAGAGACCGTCAATGTTGCAGTAGTTGCATTGCTCTCAACACTTCAACTTTGCGAACAGATTCGATATTTATACTTAAAAAAATATATATTAAAAAAAATATTTAAAATTTTGACGACCACTTTGACGATAGGGTAAATCTATCTGCCTCAGACCACAGTGGTTGCGGGTTCGATTCCCGCACGGAACAAGAAAAAAAATGTTCCATGTCTGGGTGTTTATCTATTTATGTATTTATATTCTAGGTTCCCCCTAGTTCACTACATGGTATCCCATAACACAGGCTATGTAGTTGGTGTGATTGTCTGGGGATTCAAAAAAAAAATGTAGGTATGTACATATGCAGAATTTTGTTTTGATTCTGTTCAAACTGTACTTAAGTATAATTTATCTTTATATTTTGCACTTACCCAGCCACGACGATATATTTCCCATTGGGAGCATTTTTCAAGCGGTCGAGCACGGACAGGGATATCTTCGCCTTTGTGCGGCCGTATGGAGACAACTCGTTCGGGAAGAGACCAATCTCAGTAGCCAGCACACTTATATCCTTCGGCTTCACCGCACGCGCTATTTCAATGTCACTAAATAAAAAGTAGAAAAAAAAATTATTATATATATATAAATTATTAATTATTTTTTTAATTTATTAGAAAATTTGCTTAATATTATAAACGAATTATAAGGTATTGGCCTTTGGCAGAGCTGATAACAATACCGCGCATTAGATGTTTTATTCCCGGTTAGATTTTACTGCATAATACGCCGCGCCTCACAAAAACTGCGGTTGTAGGTATCTGTACAAATGGGTATGCTTCACGAGGCACATTTAAAGAAGTAAGTATATGTTACCAACATCAACATCCTTTTTTTTTATTGACTCTAGTATATCACTTTTCAACATAGGTACTTTTTTGAGGATTTTAATATTGAATCCCTATTGTTGATCTTAGATTGAAAACACCGCAATGTCCCATAGGTTCTTCAGATACAGATTTCTACATACATACATACATACATAACTTCACGCCTGTATCCCGTATGGGGTAGGCAGAACACCAGAGGTTATAAGACCATCTGATGTCACGTTTGACAAATTTGGAGACATTATAATTGTGGAGAGAGACTATTGCAGTGACAGGGGGTCAGCCTATCGCCCACGAAAGCCTCCCATAACACCTCGGTCCCTTAACTGACTTTTACAGTATGCCCGGGATGAGAAGCAGCTGGCACATTCTATGTTTTTCTTTCGCTCCCAGTCCAGCATAGAAGCAAGATTTCTATTTTGTATAAAAGAATTTTTGGTTGAAAATTTAAATTCGCCTTTAAGAAAGGAATCAAAAGAATTCTCAACAGGTATACCGAAGAAAAAAAATGCGGAATAAACACTCAAAAGAGTTTCCTTTTCCGTCAGTACAAGTCGATGTTGTTCGGGTATTAAATGATCACGAAATGAACAAACCTGGGTGGAGGAGACAGCAAGTGGAGTCGCAGCGGTTTGAGCGGCCACGTGGGCGCCAGCAGCAGGTCCAGCTGCCGGCGCGCCGCCTGCACCGTGTTGCGCATGAGCATGGCCACCGTCATCGGCCCCACGCCGCCCGGCACCGGCGTCACCGCGCCCGCCGTCTGCTGCGCCTCGGAGAACGCCACGTCACCTACCAGACGCTGGCCCGATTTTTTTGTTGGGTCTACCGGGAAAGAATACATATTTGTTTCAGAGTTACGGATCTCAAGACTTATGGACGTTATGGATGAAGTTATTTACGAATAAAATATTAATTAGGATATGAAGACTTTTTTTCCAACTGGTGGAAAGTGATCATGAAGATTAAGGTGGTAGACGTGCATCTACGAGAAAAAGAAGTCGCTCGATGTTTAAAAGTATCGGGATAATCGTAATCAGGAAAAACAGACACATGCAGTGTCGGTGCGACTCGTACCAAAAATAGTGTTTGAAAGTTCTATTGTGAATGACTTTCAGAAAGCGTTGAAAAATCTGTGTTTTCAGGGTAATATATGACACCTTTCTACATACGACAAAAATAAGTGACAAATAATGATTTCTGCTAAAAAAGTGTCTTGACATTCGAGTAATAAGAATAGGCAGATCGAAACAGTTGTGCATGTGATTAGTGGCTGTTTCACTTTTCCGTGAGGTTTTTTTTTCCGGTAATAAACATATCGATAAAGCTCATTATTTAATAATAATTATGATTTCTTAAGTTGCGGCTTTAAGGTAAAGTACATTACCCCGGATATCCCCATTCCGTGGGAATATTTGGGTATAAGAGCTTCAAACATCCACTCACCCGGCCATACAAATTCATACGTATTTAGGTAATGTTAATAAGATTGGCAAATCTAGGTATATAAAAATGAAGAATATAGTCGGGAAAAGGCAAAATTCAATAAAATATTAATACCTTTTTATTCATTGCACCGATTCCACGAAACCAAATCACACATTCTTCAACGTGACGTGAACACAACCGAATAAAAAACAAACACACCAACCAATAAACTCTTACGTGGACTAAGATTTTTATTTCGCGTATCGAAAAGTGATAACGTTTACATTTTAGGTTTCTATAGATTTGTATTGACCGGGGAGTTAGCCGTTCGCGCGACCGAACAGGCTTGTGTTATGTCAATATTCTTTGTCAGACTGTTGCGGAAACCGGTGCCCGGCAAATGGTCAATGTTTTGGTAAAGTTGTAACAATCCGATGTTCGGTTTTTTGCCGCTAAGTAATGTTTATACTATTTATGGTGATTAATGATCATTACGATGGTAATTTGATGTGTTGTTGAGACTTAAGTATTTGGGTAGCGCGTAATCTCATCACGTTACTAATATTTAACTAATAGACAATTATAAAATCATGCAGATAATAACTGTAATAATAGGTAATTATTCGCCAATTTCTGTCTCTTTTGCCCTGATTCCCAGCCGGCTGGTCAAATAGTCAAATAGGGTTCAAATTTTTCCGCCTAAGAGCGTTTAGTTTTTGAGATGTCCAATAATAATAATAATAATCATGTCTAGATAGTCGCTTCTTACTTTAAAAGCCGCGTACCTACGTAATGCGTGTGGCCGCCATTTTAAATTAAATGATGTGAAATAGATAGTGATTGGTCAGTTCTTGAGTACTCATCATCTAACATAGGTACTCGGGAATTTCACGTAGGTACTTCAATACGATTTCGCACAGTTTTCAGATTTTAGTCTGTTTGGACGAATGCAGAGCATTAAACTCCGACTCCGCCCAAATGTTCAAGTCCTTGTCAAAACTTTGGCTGAAGTGAAACGTCCCTATTATACTTTACGTTTTCATACATTGTTTTTTCTAAAAAAGCAAATATTTCAAAAAGTAAAAAGGTTTAATCGATTATGATGAAATTTTTATTAATTCTCTATAATTTTTTATTGATTTCACCTCTGAATTTATTGTCAAATGGAATAAAATTCATCAAAATCAATTCACTATCGATTCGATTATAATCTATTTATTATTATGTTTTGTATTGTTCAATTCGTATGTAAATTACTATTTATTATGAAGTCTCAGAACTCAAAGATTACCTGCACAAGGTCTTTACATAGAGGTGAGTATAAATTACCTGGGATAGGATTAATTCCACAATCGATGACGACAGCTCCAGGCTTGATCCAGGATCCCTTCACCATCTCCGCTCGTCCGATGGCTACGACCAGGATGTCAGCGGTCTTCGTCTGAACAATAAGTATTGTATTTATGTAGGTATCTACGTTATTTAAATGGAATTGATTATATTCATATACTAGTCCCATGACTTCACACACTTTAGTTCTGCTAAACTATACAATACTTAAATAAATAAATAAATATTTCTGACACTCACACAACATTTTCTAGCCCAAATTAAGTGTCTTAAAGAACTTGTGTTATGGATACTAGATAACTGATATACCTACTTAATGGTCGTATTACAGAATAGTACTCATGTATTGATACTAGTTTTGAAACTAGTATCAACGACTTTCTTTATTACAAAACGTTGCCTAATACTAGATTCAATGATCAGATATCACTTGAGTACTAAATGATTTGAACTGTGCTCACGCTTATTATAGAACTTTACTTATGCATATGCCAATGATTGAAACTAGTTTCACAACTGTATTCACTTGAGTGTGCTTTCTACCATACTTGAGCGTACTTCAAATTAAGTTTGTGTTGTTGTGAACTGTGGCTTAGAGAAAAACTAGATCTAATATATTGGCCCGATTATGCAAAATGTCTGGACTCAATTTAATAATTTAGGGCAAATTGGTACCTGGCCAGGATTGCCTAATATTGATGGGGCTGTAGATTGTTTTACGTTTCGTTTTATTTTTGAGTGATAAATATAAATATATTTTCATAGTAAAAAGAAGCGACAGTTATAATTTAACCGTACTGCTTCTATCGAAAAACAGATAAATAATTCAAAACATTGACGATGTTGTCATATATCATATAGAATTTAACGCAATTTATAAGACATTGTAATCTAAACGTTGCGTATAACGTAACAGACCATTAGTTTTTGTTATTAAATGTAATGGGAAACAAATATTTTCAAAGAAAACCCAGTATCAACCGAGTCAGATATTTGAAACTAGTTTCAGGTAATCTGGTTTTGATAATTGTTTTGTAATAAGACTGAAGCTCAAGTCAAGAATCAACTGGTGAACAACGCTTACGTGAAACGAGTATTAAGTCTCGTTCTGTAATACGAGCATAAGAAATATATAAACATACATTTTGAATAAATACATATTTTTTTAGAATAAACTTAAATAAACATATAAACATCCAGGACTTGACAACTAATATCTGTGTAAATCACACAAATATCCGCCGCCGCCGGGATTCAAACCCAGGACCTCTGGCATAGAAGGCAATGTACGTTACCACTACACAATTTGGAATAATATTTATAGGCATAGAAAGTTAAAGTTACTTTATTATTCTATTTAATTTAAATAATTTTCAACCCTTAAAATAATGTTCTCATTATGAAGTGTCGTAATATAAAGTTTCATGGTTTTATCTGCGATAATGACGTACTTCTAAAGAAACTTTCATACCCAATAGGTAAACAAACCCTTTCAAAATATTTTTGGCGGTCAATTCATTTCATTAATTTCAGTGATAAAAACCTGATTTTTTTCAAGTTAATCTTTACAGCTCTTACTAACGATAAACGCCCACCAAACTTATAATTTCTCTAAAGTTATTCCTTGAGTGACACACGGTAACTATAGCGTTCTCCCACTTGCGTCGTTCAGAGACTAGCGTGCCTACAATTTTGCTGCGGCCGAGGACTACTAAGTTCTTTCCAGCAATGTTTTCCTAACAATAATCGCCCAAATTCCAAATCAAACTTACAATTTCACTCAAGTTATTAGTCCGAGAGTAACACACGGTGACCATCGTGTTCTCCAATTTGGGTAGCTCTGAGACAGTCGTGCTTACTGGCAATAAATGCCTACCAAATTTACAATTTCACTCAAGTTATTAAAATAGATTAGGTAGTCCTTGAGTGGCACACGGTGACAGTAGCATTCTCCTATTTGAGTAGCTAAGAGAAAGGCGAGCCCACGATCTTGCTGTGGCCGGGGACCTCTGTGTTTTTCGCGATGGTATTTAATTATATTTATTTAATTGTTATCGAGTAACCTAAATATATCTTTGGTAATGCCGAACTCCCATACAAACTTCGATCTTTTATTTTAACCATTTTTGCAGTTAAAGATATTTGTCTAGCTGAAGTAAACTGCCTACAGACGCTGTCATCTTAGTTACAATGTACACTCAAGTTATTAGTTCTTGAGTGGCACACGGTGACGGTCGCATTTTCCCACTTGAGTAGTTCAGAGACTGGTGTGCCAACAATCTTGCTGTGGCCGAGAACCACTGCGTTCTTCCCAGCGATAATTAACTGACAAAAAACGTAACCATCCTACTTACAATTTCACTCAATTTATTAGTCCTTGAGTGGCACACTGTGACTAAGGCATTGTCTCATTTGAGTAGTTCAGAAACATATAATTGTTCTCAAGTTATTAGCCCTAGAGTGGCACACGGTGATCATATCATCAACGATTAACGCCGAATAAACTTACAATTTCACTCAAGTTATTAGTCCTCGAGTGACACACGGTGACGGTAGCGTTCTCCCACTTGAGTAGCTCCGAGACTGGTGTGCCAACAATTTTGCTGCGGCCGAGGACCACTGCATTCTTCCCGGCGATGGACACTCCGGCGCGCTTGATGAGCTCCACGCAACCTGCGGGGGTGCACGGAACAAACCCGGACATATCCCCGACGGACACACGACCTTCGTTGATTGTGTTCAGGCTAGGGAAAAAAGATTATATTAGATTTTCTTAATAGCTATAATTGGGTGGACAAAAATATCAAAACAATGGTAAGACGGCAGAAACGTCTCTGTTTTTTCAACGGCTTTCATTTAATAACAGCATTTTATCACGTTTAAATTACGTTTTATTTTTATACAATATTTCGTTTTTACAGACACCATAATCAAGAGCGTCTCACCAGTATCTGAAACGTCTTTTATATATGAAAACTTAAGACAATATGACTCTGAATTGAGTGAATTTTATATACATTGTAATAGCTAACAATACTAAATTCGTAAACCATAATACCCACCTACAATCGTAGTTCGTTAACTATCAAACATTCGGATTAACATGTGTAGGCAGAACAACTATTATGTATTTTCAATTTTAAACTGTGATCATATCAGATCGTAAAATGCAAACGCTGACCGCAGAGAGATGCCTAGCGGTTTGTAATGATTCAAAACAAACGACTATAATTTAACTGTTGATATTCAAACCGCAAATATTATGAGAATATACAGTCAGCTAAAAAATCTGTTGGCGATAAATGCATATTAAGTGTACATGCCGAGATCATTACATTACAAAGGTATAGTTTCGCGCTCCGAATTAATATCCTAATTATATATATTCATGGTAATCCATCTCAAAAGTTATCAAAATTTAATCATGGGCTATTGGGGCACATGGAAACCACCAATTTATCAGGAAAGGTACTTATGGTTTTCTCAGTAGATGTTACACGCTGAATAGGTATGTCCATCATTAACTTATGCTGCGTGACCCTGGCGGCCATAGAGAAGACAAAGATGACACATGATTAAAAAACGTCACAGGACTCATACTATCAAAATCCCTTACCCATCAACGTCCTTGTCCGGAGACACGGCGTCCGTGACCTTGTGGGCGTCGATGGTGTGGCTGGAGTCCAGCGGCATCTGCACGATGATGCCGTGCACCAGCGGGGAGTCGTTCAGGCTGGCGATCCGGTCCAGCAGCTGACAGGGTTTTAGGAATAGCGTTAGGAAGTTGGAGCGATTGTGACATAGACAGTTTAAAAGCCATTATTAAGCTAGCTGACCCGGCGAACTTCGTTCCGCCTAACAGTTGATTCTTTAATTTTTAATGTTTTTATTGTGACACCTACTTTATTTAATTTTATTTTTACTTATTACAAATTACTTAGGTTATATTTTTATTGACAATACCTGTACCCGCGACTTGTACCCGGCATGCGCGTGAGATGCGCGCGGTACCTACTGGAAAGTACTTGGACACTGCAACATTACTTTAGTTTTCTAAAATAAAATATTTTTTTCTAACATAAATGTAGCTTAAGTTACTCCTTAGTACATCAGTTACCTGCCAACAAAAGTCCCGTCAAAATCGTTCCAGGCATTTCAGAGATTAGGCGTAACAAACAGAGACAGACAAAACTTGTAAAAAATGTTATTTTGGTGTATGTACCGTAGGTATATGCATGTAGTAAAAAACGGTTATTTCAATATTAAAAACAGACATTCCAATTTTATTTATGTGATTTATGTGTATGTTTAGATTATCGGAAAGCCGCTCGTATCTTCCAAAATTAAAAGACTGAAATAGTTTATAGGTACTCCGGGTTCGCCTTTATTCAGTGACCTTTTTTTCATACTTAGTAGATTCCGCAAGCCTTCGCCGATTGTTTCTCCTTTTGACTGTTCACCGACAGGACTTTTCATTTTTGAACGATTCGCCGGCAGGGCGATTCACCAATGGACGTTTCGTCGACAGACCGGTTCGCATTATTTTATTTCGTCGACAGGACGTTTCCACTTTGGAATATTCACAGACAGAACTGTTCACCTATTTTATTCATTTATTTATTTCAAGTTTTCGCATATAAATATCAATCATAAACATTAAGTATCGGTTTATATGGAAGTTTCATTGACTAGGCATTTCGGAAACAGTGCTTGTTTTTTGGGTTTGAGGCCATTGAAGTTCTGCCGTTCCTATACTCGAATGGATGAAAACGCTCCAGAATTTTTTCTTCTTCAAAATACTAGATGACATTAAAATACACTATTTTCTGTGTATAACTACGTAAAATCTTGCCTCGCTTTCAGGGAGAAATAATCAAAACAAAAAAAATAACTATACCACAAAAATCAACAACAATAACAAACTGTTAACCACGGAAAAATAACGAAAACTATGACAAGGAATTCGAGAAATCTACGCTATAAATCCGGTTAAAAAGTGTTTTATTTTAGAATAACTTTTGCCAGTGACTTCGTACGCGCATAAACATTGTTTATCTTTAACGCAACCAGTCACTCATTTAAGAACCTTTATGCCAAGTATTACATCCGTGCACTCAAAGAATAAGATTTTTCATACAAATTAAAAAGTTCCATGATTCTGTGCCCATGGGAATTTCGGGAATTCCTTGCATAATACAAACAGACACCTATTCGAGAACCTTTTTACCAAGTATCATATCCTAGCACATGAGGAATAAGATTTCCTATGATTCCCGTGCCCGTGGGAATTTCGGGAATTACCTTCATAACACAACCATTCACTTATTGAAGAACGTTTATGTCAAGCATTACATCCATGCACTCCAGTAATAAGATTTTTCATACAAACTAAAAAGTCCAATAATTCCCGTTCCCGTGGGAAAACCCACACAACCCCACAACTTCTATGGATTGTATGTTCCAAATTACAGGTCTCTAAAGCTATTAGTTACGGCTGTACGTTGTCTGTCAGTCACTCAGTCAGTAACGGAACACTTTTATAATATTAAGATTATGAACCGTGAAAACCACAAAGCAGAAAACCAGAAACCAAAAACATACGACAATTCTTAAATCTATATTTATCAAATCTATTTTATTTATGATATTTTTTTACTTTCACTAGTGAGAGAGCGAGAGAACATGATAAGCACTGCCATTTTCAATTCCTTTCTTTAATTAACCAAGTTATATCAAGCCATAGTCATTTTTTCAGTTTTTTTTTAGTGAATCAATATAAATAATCTAACAAAAGCTACCTGTACTGAGTATAATAATAGTTTAGTCATTGCAGTGAGCATGCTATGTTACTATTTTCAATCATAATATAAATTAAAAATAACAATTTTGTAAAAGTTAAAAGCGCTTCCTCCTTTATATCTTTGTAGGAAGACAGGGTTTTTTGGTGTTCTTGCATGCAATATGTTGACCCCCTGGCACTGCAATAGTCTCTCTCCATCATTATAATACCTCCAAATTTGTCAAACGTGACATCAGAAGGTCTAATAAACCTCTGGTGTTCTGCCCACCCCATAAGGGATACAGGCGTGAAGTTATGTATGTATGTAGGAAGCTACTAGGTTTTTTATAACTTAATAGTTAAATAGTTAAGTCAAAAAAAACTTTATCACGGTGAAAACTCCGTAAACCTGGTGTAAATGCCGTGTCGATTTAACTTCCATAGGTGAGAACTGAATTCTATTGGTGAGTATTCCAAAGTGGAAACGTCCTGTCGACGAAATAAACTATTGTGAACCGGTCTGTCGACGAAACGTCCTTTGGTGAATCGTCTTGTCGGCGAATCGTTCAAAAATGAAAAGTCCTGTCGGTGAACAGTCAAAAGGAGAAACAATCATCGGTTGATGCTTGCGGAATCTACTTAGTAAGTATCCTATGCGATTAATAATCTTGACGTCTCTTTGTAACAAAATAGATCATTCAAAAACAAGATACCAACAATAGATAAATCAAGCTAAAGTAAGTTATTTGTTCATTTTATACAATTATCGAACCCTTTCAAAGGACATTCGAACTACCCGCCAACTATTCGAATTAAAATTCCCATCAACTATTTAGAATGACATTAAGAACTAACATACAAAGAGTATTTCTTTATACCTACACTTAGATGAAAATCTTAAAGAGGTTACCGATCTGCTACAAAGTGTTTTGAATATAAGATGAAGTTGGCGATTTAATACTGAAATCCACTGTAAAGCCTTTACCTTTATCTATACTTTTCATATTTATAAAGCCGTCATTCTCATATTTTTAAATATTTGTTTTTAATTTCAAATAAGAAGTTACTTTATTTAAACCTAAATTTCATTCATATCTATCTTAAAATGCGAAAATCTCTTGAACAGTAATATCTTAGGTATTACATCAGTCATTGTGGTAAACAAAGTTATTGTATCACTGATAGCTATAGAGGTCAGCTGCGTCAATTACAAACTTAGGGTCTGTTTCACAATGTATGGATAAAGTACCTACCAAATAGCTATGTAACACATAAATTATTTGGAAGATAAAAGTTCCGAATAAGAAACTGCGCGTTTCACAATCATATTTTCTCCGGCACACAATTATCCGAAACATAAAGGAGATTGCGGTGGCAACACCAAATTCGTATGTTCCGTTTTTATTTGTCTTTTTGTTACGAACAAATAAAGTTACTAAATTCTATAGAAAAACAGATAATCTTTTTGATGTTCGTTTAATATTAGATACTTGTAACGAAACGGGCTGTCATTTGACAAACTGCACATGGTATTTTTGTTTGTTAGGTTATTGAGTATTTTAGTATTTTACTTCGGTGCCTTCGGCTTGACCTTTTGAGTATTAATTTTTTCTGAGTAGTTTGTGTATGTTGTTTTTGTGATTCGAGAGTGGTTGAATCTTTAACTTCAAAAAATGTCGACGCTAAAACGTGAAAGAAAAATATAAAAAAAAACAAACAAATAAATAAATACTTATTTATTTTTTAAATAAAATAAATTAAAGAAAATAATATTCTTATAAATAAAATTCTTGAATACCTACTCTGATAAAAAAATTAAAGCAAATAATTTGAATTAGAAGACCAACCCGTTAATATAACTGAATAAACCCCTTAAATATTCTTGTACAACATAAAAAATATAAAATTCCTAAAGTAAATCTAATAAAATTTAAATAATAAGGAATTAATAATCAGCATAATAATGATAAAATTATTCTCAAAATAGGAGAAAACTAGTAAATTAATATTATATAATTAGATAATTAAATTCAAATAAGTAATTTCTTTAACTAATAATTTAACTGCATCTGAAAATAATGTTAAAAAAGCCACCCCAATTAAAACCCCTAAAATTAATTTTAAACCCCCTATAATCAAAATATTCATCAAACTCATTTTCAAGACTTTCAAAAACGTCCATCATATTATTGAAACACAACGTTTTCTTGTCTTACATCTGTCAAACACAAATCTCTTCCATAGATTAAAGACTTATGTTTCAGATAAATTGTGCTATTTGCCACTTCATCGGACTCATAACTTATGATGGACTTTATGTGATCTGACGGTCGTGAAACGCAACAAAAGTGTTTGTCCTACCAATAAGTAATAAATAGCTTATTTGGAACTTATGTAGAACTTATCCGTACATTGTGAAACAGACCCTTAAAAACAAATTCACAACATAGGTACTTAATAAAAATCATATAAGAAGATCCTCGACAGAAGTTTCACAACAAGGAAAATGTAAGGGAAAGCTGTAAAACGATAGAAAATCACCATGGGTTAACATGACCGCGCTCGTGGAGAAATGGTTTCACTGTTCAATTATTCCTAGTTTCAAATCCCAGTCAGGCTATCTATGTAGGGAAACGAACCATACACAATTTTCTGAGGTTTGGGTGTATACTTGAGGATCAAACGAACTTCTAAAGTGAAGTTCGATCCTAATTATGTGAACAGCTTCTTTCGAAGCGATTGAGGTTTACTTTATGTAGTAGCGCCACCTACTGCTAGCCTTTGCACGGATTTTAGAGTCTATGATAAGGGTTCTTTGCTTTTTATTTTTTTTTTTTTAACAACTGTCACGTTTCGCTCCCTATGTCAGCATCCAGTCTACAGAACTCATTTTGTTTAAAGTCAATCTGTCTTATTCCTGTTTGTTCATTTCACTATATTGGGGTTGGGTAAAATACAAATATAAATTGAAATTACTCCATGTTGAAACATATTCATATTATGCTTATTTCAAAGCATAATAACGGGTGGGTTTATATTAAATCGCTTCGAAAGAAGCTGTTCACATAATTAGGATCGAACTTCACTTTAGAAGTTCGTTTGATCCTCAATTATATTTCACAGCTTCTTTCTTTGCGATTGAGGTTTACTTTATGTAGGATGTTTAAAGATTAGTTATAGTGAAATGAATTGGCAGAGTAGTAAGGTAAAACTCTTCAATAGTAAATAAACATACTTATTGAAAACAATTCAACAATGATTAGGCAAATTATTTTTCGTTACAAAGTTTGTTATAATTTCTAGCAAGGACTGAGGAAGAATCCGACCATCCTGCAGTCTTTTTGATAGGTCAATAGAAACTCCTAAATAAATAGCTCTTGATGTAGCAGCATGTCATGTACTATGTGCACTAAAAATATTTTCATCAATACCACTGAGAGTTAAAGTGTTTTTAACCCAGTGACTTAAAGTTTGGAAACCTATATGTTTCTTAAAACTAATAAACAAATTATCAGGTTTCCTTAAATTTTCGTTTTATTTATATACCTACATCTGTAAGGTTTTTGCTGGACAAATTTCTGGACGAATATTAAAAAACGGAAACTTTACCAAGGTCTGTTTACTATTAAATTTAGAGGTTTTTATAAACCCTTTTATAAGTACCTTTTTTAGTTATTAAAATATTTTTAATCTTTGTCACGGATAAAATTTGAACACGATGTTCCGTTACAAGAGCTATTAGTGTAACAGTTTTCTTGGAAAAGAGTCTTTAAGTCAAGGTCTTCATTAGGAAATTTTGTAGGTAAGTAGCTCAATACAACTGCTGGATCCCAGGTAAGATCATACTTGATGTGGTTGGTCTTCACATAACGACTCCTTTCATGAAACTTTTTAACCTGTCATATTGGGAATTTATGTTTAATATTAATGATAATGCAGATCTATAGCTATTAATAGTACCGTACTTAGCACCTTTTTCGAAAATTTCAGTTAGAAAATGAACAATTATTGGTTTAGAAGTTTGAGTAAAACTAAAATTATTATTTTTGCAATATTCAATCCACGCCTTGATACCTCCTTCACACTGTCTCGGTAAGAATTATCCAACAAAGATGCCAACATAATTTCAACGGACTTTGAAGACAGTGATCTTTTTACTAACGCTTTCTGAACAATTTCGCGGCAACCAAGGTTAATGTTTAATGAAGGTTGTGCGCAGATCTGAAAGGAGATTTCAGCGAATTAGTATTTAGTAAATACAATCACAACACAACCTTTTAAACAATGGCAACCATAGTTGCGTGGGCCAGTATGGTACTACCACAATACCCACAGACTTTTCACTAACAATTTTCTGAAGAGTTTTTGCATCTGGGTCATTTTTCCAGGTTACATAAATAGGACATTATAAGTTGCATCTGTTTGCAAAAAGATCAACCGATAGTATTCCAAACCTATTTGTTATATTATTAAAGGTATAGTCACTTAGATCCCATTCAGTGTCATTAAACTGTTTTCGTGACAAACTCTCAGCTTCTATATTATCTTTTGAAGTAATATAAGATGTAAAGATATTGATCTTACGCATTTCACGCTATTTCCATTGGTCTCGGGTAATATGATCCATATGTGAAAACTGAACACTACCCATTCTATTTATACAGGTAATGGTAATATCTATTCTTAACAATATATCACAATCGTAACTACCATAATTATGCGAATGTTTTAAGTCCGAAAAAACTGCTTTTAATTCCAGAGTATTAATGTGTAGCGACGACTCGCTTTCCTTCCAATGACCCGCTGCCTCTTTTCCATCACAAAACCCGCCCTAGCCAGTATATGATGCGTCAGGATAGATAGTTTTAGTGTATTGGCCTGTTCTAAGAGGAGAAAAGCCCTCTTCTAGATAATTTAACCACCAAGTAAAATCATCTTTATTATATCTGGGTAAATTCACTACCTGATCATAAGTATGATTTTTATTTGGTGACAATATTTTAAATTGCTCGAATAACTTTGTGTATTATTTTTTCTATTTTAAGAACTTTTTTTTTTTTTTTGTGGGTAGTTTTAAAATAATTTTCTCTGAATCAAAAATAAACCCAAGGAATTTACATTGTGTTCTAGGAACAAAGCAACCTTTTTTCGTATGCATTATGAAACCTAAATTTATTAAAATATGTTTTGTAATCCAAACATTCTCATTACAATCATCACAATCTTTGCCAATGTAAAATATATTATCTAGATATATTATGGATGAAAAAATTATCCCGACGTAAAAATTCCATGACTGGTTTTAATATTTTAGTAAATACTTATATAAAGAGCGGTGCATAAGTCAAACGTTTAATATTTGAATTCATATAAAACGTTGTTATATTCAAATCGAAGGTACTTTCGGAAAGACTTATCAACATTGATGAAAAAATAACATGTAGCATTGTTTTGTTAACTTATCAGCGGTTCTGTAATCTTCCATTTTGAAGTGTTTTGTAGTAAATTAATTCAAAGATTTTAAATTATGTATGAAGCGATTTTTACCGTATAGCTTGAGCACAAGAAAAATTTTGTGATAAAATTTACCTGGCTCATGAGAACATACGAATATAGCATTTATTTTTAATAGTTTATCCAACGCTAAAATATAATCTTTATGGCCATGTATTGACCTTGGGTAAACACAAGAGCTACTTTGTTTAGCGGGCAGATATTTAAAAGGTCTTTAGTAACCAGCTATTCACGATAATATTAATGGATCACTCGTTATCTAAGCCCATTTTTGATGAAAATATCGTAAACGTCCATCGCACTGCACCTGGTGGTTTATTTCCGCTGGTTGCTAGTGTTCCACGACGATGTTACGATGAGTTTTAGTTTCCCTATTCTGGCTATCGCGACAAGCGTAACTCAGCAGTTTTAAAAGTTTTTGCTTCAAAGTTTCATTGAAAATGATTACCATCGCTTGCGATAAAGCTGCCAAGGCGATTCCAATTTGCCCTTTTTTTTTTTTTTTTGTTGATGTATAGAATCTCGTTTGGTAAGAGTTTCAGCCAATGCTGCTTTTGCTTCTAAATTTAATAAAGGGAGCAAGTAAATATTTGCAAATTGCGGGTACAAGATAGTCCTCAACAGGCTTATCTTTAGATTCTTTAGATCTTCAGCCGACAACTGCTGGTTTTTAGACCTCTTCCGGGACATTAATCGTATCAAAAAAAAGGCTGATAATGACGGAGGTAGCTCGGGCACTTCAAATCTTGGATTCGGCGTGCAAGATCGTCTCCACCGCAAATCAGATTAATCGCCAACGGCGATATTATCTGGTAACTGACTAATCAAAAGAATTAATTATATGCATCGAAACTCGATGACTACACGCACATACCATGTGGGTAGTTTTGTGTCAACGACATTTTTTCTAATATTTATTAAAATTATATTAGAGATTCTCCACCGCACATCAGATTAATCGCCACCGGCGATATTATCGAGTAACGGACTAATTAGGAGAATTAATTATATGCATCGAACCTCGATGACTACACGCACATACCATGTGGGTAGATTTGTGTCAACGACATTTTTTCTAATATTTATTAAAATTATATTAGAGATTCTCCACCGTACATCAGATTAATCGCCAACGGCGATATTATTATCGAGTAACGGACTAAATAGGAGAATTAATTGTATGCATTGAACCTCGATGACTACACGCACATACAATGTGGGTAGTTTTTGTGTCAACGACATTTTTTCTAATATTTATTAAAATTATATTAGAGATTCTCCACCGTACATCAGATTAATCGCCAACGACGATATTATTATCGAGTAACGGACTAAATAGGAGAATTAATTGTATGCATCGAACCTCGATGACTACACGCACATACAATGTGGGTAGTTTTTGTGTCAACGACATTTTTTCTAATAAGTCTCAACACCGTTGGGTTCTTCGGAATTTGTAATTTGATGTCTCAACCTCCTCGAATTATTTTCTTGAGAATTTTCTCTTCCTTCGATGCACAATTTTTACCATTTAAACTTTTAAAATTTAACTAGCTAATTAATATATTTTAGTCGACGTGCGCAGGCTACAGCACGGAAACGCAGAATGAGTTCTGTAGACTGGATGCTGACATAGGGAGCGAAACGTGACAGTTGTTAAAAAAAAAAGAAAAAAAAAGAAAAGAACCCTTATCATAGACTCTAAAATCCGTGCAAAGGCTAGCAGTAGGTGGCGCTACTACATAAAGTAAACCTCAATCGCAAAGAAAGAAGCTGTGAAATATAACTACTTGCCTCTATACATATTTGCTGTGAGATTATGGAAGTCTTTGCGTGTAGGTACATTTTATTAAATAGGTACATATATTGTTGTGCAATTTTCTTGCCACTTCTTTTCTCGATTGAGACTGGTCGATTTTCTGAGGTGCTGATATATTCTTTCAAATATGTTAATTATAAGTGTATCTATAAAGTGCAAAAAATAGCACACAAAATACAGTATTTTTGCATAGAGCCACCTAGCCCCAAATTAATCTTACAATATTGATATAGAATAGAATACCTACTTATATACTTATTCGTAAATTTATACTTTAATTACATAGAAAAGACTCAGACCCATGACAAAAATCTGCACATAATACAAACATTTCTAGTGCAGAAAAGATCGAACCCACAATCACTGGCGTGCCACTGCGCCACGAATATCGTTAAGTATAACTAGATGATCTTCGTACAAAGAGATCAAAATACCACGGTGCCAAAGAGGTTCCTTATGGGGCTCACCATAGCGTCTTAAATCTATAAGTACTCTAACAATATGTAGCTACATAGCTACATTTGTAAAAAACCAAACCCCGTAACTAGAAGCCTTTGGGTAGTTTAAATGCAGACTGTTTTATCAAGAAAGTCGAAAGTTTATGTAGGTAAAATCGCTGATAGAACTATTGTACGATGATAACTACTATGATGCACTGCGCGCGAGTCAAGCGGCGCGGCGTGGCGTCATAAACTTATCCTCGTACCCCGGTTCGCACCTCACTGCTCCGCTCTCCGCTACACAACCTACCACCGCACAGCCCCGCTGTCCTCCGCTCCGTGTCACCTTGCCATATTTTTATGAATATCCGTTCAGCTCTGTTCCACTCCACTCGTGCTGTTTCCACTGACGCGGAGCGGAGATTTCGAGCATAGTGATTGGTCTATTCAGGCACCTCTAAGCACCGCTCCGCTCAGCTCCACGTCAGTAGAAACCTTGCCTAACACAAGTAAAACAGACGGCAGTTTACCTCCATCTCAGTAATATCCCGTGGCAGCCTGACATGTTCCGCCTGGATGCCGATGTTCTCCGCAGCCTTCAGCTTCATCCTGATGTAGACGTTGGAGTCCTCGCGGCCGCCCACCTGGACGATGGCCAGCCGCGGCGTGAAGTCTGCCACAGCCGCGCGCATGCTGGATACTTGCGTGCGGAGCTCATCTTCGATGGATCTAAGGGTAATTTTTGTTTGGTAGTTTCTTCTTTAATGAGCTGTCTAGTTTAATTTACGATAATCAGAGACTGCCAAGGTAATTTCAAATTTTTTGATCGCGAAGGCTTGGTTGAAATAGTATATTTTGTAACAAGTGAGCTAAGTTGCTAATTACAGTCGAGGCTTAATAATGACTTAATAATGAGCCGAGACTGTAATTAGCAACACTCACGAGTTACATACGACGTTTTTCAACACACTTGTGAGTAAAAGACAGACATACGTGGTCATAAAATTTATTTGAAGCAGCTGTTAGCTGCTGCGCGTCAGTAACCCTGTCCCATTACACGTACACACGCTGTTGTTGCTTGGAGGCGCTGTGCAGCCGTTGCTGCTGCACGCGCGCCGCCTGGACGCGCGCGCTCTTATATTAAATGTATAACCCGGATCAATAAAATATGCTCTGTTTACTCGCATGTAATTTGCACTAAGGTACAATTCAACTTTGTAGGATTCATTATATTATGCACTAGGGTATAATATATTATGCACGCGTGACTTATAGTCCAGTTTATAGTTCTAAATGCAATAGAATAAGGCTCACTTTACGAGCAAGTGTGTTGAAAATGTTGTTACAGATATAGCCCTACCGCTTTTGGATAAGAACGGTTTTAGAGTCCAACCGGCGAACAACCTGCAATAAAGTCGTATGTCTAATAAATACCACCTTTACGACATGAAGTTTTAATTTAACAATTAGCCGAGTAAGTTTTGAAAACTAAGATTTCTGCACACATTTTTTTTTTTAATTTTTTAGTTTATTTATCATTTTAACAATTTATAAAATTCTTAATTAATTTAGCGACAAAAATCCACTTTGTTTTATACTTGCGCTAATATGAGTTAGGTACATACATAATTACATCTTAAATTTATTCTAGTAATACTATTTAATTTTATTTAACATACCTAGGTTCTTGATATGCCAGTATGGATATATGTAAATTATTAGAATTTGTTTCTTTAATTATTTAGGTATGACCTCCTAGTTCTTTTCTAAACCACTTCGATGCATTTTGAACCTCATCTTCACCTTCTATCCCTAGGGATATTATAAGCCAACCTTACTCGTCTAAAATATATTTAAACAAAACTTGCTTACACATCGACGCATTGCCTATGCCATATAAAATCTTTAAAATTATCAATATCTTTATACAATTAAGTATAGCATTTCTAACCACGAAATAAATTGATACACTTTAATTAAATATATTCCGAACCTTGAAACTTCTATCCACTAGGTAATTCTTTGTTAAGTAGGTACGTACAGCACTGATAAACGTATGGAGATAACCTAAACTCAGTTAATGAAATTTTAAATTACTAGAACATGAAAAGTAAACATTACTTGAAATAATCTATCTAAAAACCTATCTCAATGAAAAACACATCAGCAGACATACCTAGGTATGTTACATTTGTTGATAGTGAAAACTAAATTAACTTTAAGAATGTTTAGTACGTACCTACCTACCCTCGGTTACGTTTTTGTTGACGAAACATATTTCATCATTTTTGAATTCCGAATATAACAGTGGAAGTTAACACAGAGTTTACTATGGCTAATACTATGGTTGGGAATGAGACTTCAATTGTGTTTTATCCTGTTGTATAATAGATGCCATGAGTTCTAAAAGTAATTGTCAATATTTAATTTGCAAATTTTGCGCCATAAAATTTGGAGTAAATTTTTAGTACCTTCCTATAATATCTGGTAAGATCCTACTTAAAGGTAGGAGTAAAAAAATAAATAAGAACATAACATCAAATACGTTTACAAAATAAACTTATTGAAATGTCATTTCCTGCGATCTTTTTTTATTTTTTCGTAATCCCTAAGTATGAAATTAATAATTTATTATATAAGAAACAAAACTATCACATTTGTTCATTAACGCTTTGCTTAATTTCAGTAATTTTTTGATAAACAAAAAGGGATACCATCGAAAGAATCTACCCTCAAAAAAGCTTCACTTTTTACACAAGCACAATTAGGCATTCGAAATATGAAATACCTTGCTACCGCAGTTCCCGATATGTTGTCCGCAACCATTCTGCCTAAAGACTTATTCACTAAAGAGTTCTATTGCGACTAGAGCCAACAAACACAATAAAATGACCCAAAGATAACCTGCGAACTGCAAGTTTAAATTTTATTTCACAGATAACGGTTCTTTTTTTAATATTGTAAACAAAATTAGTTTAGCGCCAACTTGAACGGCGGATTTGCTTAGGATACTTGTTGAATTATTTTTACTGAATTACGAAATGAAGTAAAGTAAATATGTTTGAAGTTCTTTTCCGCGTAGGGCCCGCTTTGAATAGCCCTACCGACTCTGGATGAGGGTGACGTAAAGCACCTGGCTATTACGTCATAATACCATCGCTCGCTACAGAATAATACTATATTTCGTTCATCTAACAAATATTTTAAATGTAATAATCAAAGTGTAATAGTTTGCGAAGATGCACGCATTGCTGCTATTACACGAATAAACAGATTAGGGCAATCCCTGAAATAATAGGAGACCAAGATACTGTTTATGAATATTCAAGCATAATGTCAGGAATAAAGCCGCAAGAACAGTTTGATGTGGATAAAGCGTTTACGGCCAAAACTGCGTTCGGCTTCATACAAAAACGCCCGCACACGCGGCGCGGCGGGAAAAGTTTTCTTTAAAATTACGCCGCACCTGCGTCTCGCAGCTTCAGCCCTTATTACATACCTAAGGCTTTGACGATTCATTATATTTAATAAAATGTTAACTTGGCAGGTCAATAGCAATTACAGTAATAACCTCACAAGTAATGATTGGACGAGCAATATGCCTAAAGCCGAACGTAAGCATACTAAACGAATGAAATCAGAATGCATTAAAAAAGCCCTACCACCCCCGGTTTGATCAGCGTGTCGTAATGGTGCGTACAGATTGCTGTAATGGAACTTGTAATGTTACATTCTGCGCACCACACGTACAAATACGCAAAGTGCGCAGAATGTTACATTACTAGTTGCATTACTAGCAATCTGTACGCACCACAAGGGGCGACTAAACCGAGTGACCCCCACTTGATGGTAGGACCCCAGCTGGCCCGCCTGGCTAGCGAACTCTCTTCATATAGAATCTGCAGCCAATTATCACCGCTCCGATTGTCCGACATTAATTTATGAGGAGCCTATTCCCTCCTTCCTTCGTTTTCGACCTACCTTCACTTACTATAAGTGAAATGGACCTCAAACGCAAATTTAGACACTATAATAATATAGAGTCAGGGCTCTTAATACGATGGCACACTTTATTGGTTGCCTGGTGGATTCTTAACTGATCCTAGAATGTGGAGGCGTGTAGGAGGTGTATTCAGAGTTGGGGCTATAAGTTTAGGCCATTTTTGTACAAAGATCAGTTATTGCTTAGTAAAAATAAAACTGAAGGGTATGTTTGCTTAAACGCGCTTATCTTAAAAACTACCTCTTAAATCCAGGCACCCGGAGTTTGTATGGAAAATTGAATGGATAGGGTAACCTTAAAAGAGTTTTAGCGCAGTTTAGTTTATTTGACTATTTAGTTTACTGGCTATAAGATGTAAGCATTAAAAATTAAAGGCACCTACCTTACAATATTTGGTAAATTTAGTCTTGTTGATAGTGCTCTTCTAAAAATAAACATTATAGTTCTAGCGAGAGAATAACTCACTCGCTATAAAGAAACACAAAATTTGACTGGCACTACTAAACAACAAATAAGTTTTGTTCTTAAAGTTTAGATAAGTGATGTTATTGTCACATACTTACTTATGAACAATTTGATGTTTAGTAAATTATCAATTGTTGATAAGAGGAATAACTTTTGTTTTGGCCACTAATAATCTCTTTTGTTAACTAAGCTGAAATGATGAAATTAGACTAATTTAAGACAAGTTTCTATTATTTTTGTATTAGTAACTTAACTGCGGTTGTTCTTAATGGTACCTAAGTGTCAATGAGGTCGAAGATGGTGCCCTCAAAGATAGCCTCTAGTTAGCGAGATATAGTACCTATGTAGGTATACATATAGTAGGAATCTGTCATTTTATAAAATACTAGAAACAACGCTCGGTTTTATCCGCGTAATTTTTGATAGAATTTATCGAGAATTTCATATAGCCTTCTCCAGTAGTGGACCTATGAAATACAAAAAGAATATCAAGTTCAACTGGTGGTTTTAAAATTAGCGCGATCAAACAAATAAACAAACAAACTGTTCAGGTTTATTATATGAGTAGGTACCGACCTATAGATGACAAATAACAAGCACGTATCAAACTCGGGCCCCGTGGTTCTCAGCCGCATATGTAGCCACTACACCACAGATGACTTAGATGTCTATTAAAGAATATAATTAAAGAATAAACATCCCTCAATTCATTCAAACGTTCGCATTTATAATATAAGAGTGCGGCCGTTGCGAGAATGCGTTCCTGACAGCTCCTTATGGCCACTGAATAAAGTTTATTTCCGATTCGAAAGTTAAAAAGGCTATGATTTTGACAGCTGTCAGGAACGCAAACTCTCACCGGCCGCACTTTAAGTAATAAAATTTTAAGTTATTGAAAGTCACGAAGCAGCACTAATCAGTAATATTTTCTCCCGCCTCCATGTGTTGGCTCCAACGGCTTCCTGACGAGCTAGAGCTTCCTTTTGTGGGAGTTGATTCAATGCCCGACTTGTATTTAAAATGCTATATTTGCACGTATATTGAGTATGAACCCTTATTATGAAAAGGGAAAAGATGTGTTGTAGTAGTTTTATAAACTAGAGCAGAGTCTTGCTTGATATAAAAGTAAGTATCATGTTTGAAAAATTCTTAATTAGGTAGTTATTGAGAAAGACTATATTTGTTTCAGCCGTGGCTTTCTTTTATTTGGAATTTTAAACGAGATCAAAAATCAGTTAAGTAAAACCTGGCTGAGAATTTAACTATTGTATTCAAATAAAAAAAAACCTATCACTTCTATAATGTGAATTCATCAAGAAAAATCTATGTCTATTGTTGACTTGAAAAATATTAAAAATAGTCAGGTAATTGTGATACGTAGCAATGATAGAAGTTAATTCCTTGTAAAATTTAAAAACAGTTATATAGAATTCATAATAGAATGAAAACTGCTACTAAAAAAAAACATTTAAGTTAACATTAAATAAATTTTGTATTCTTAGCTACGGCCTAATGTCCTAATGTCGTGGTTGACGACTGCTATTATTTCCACCTTTTCCACCAAATAAAGGGTAGGTACATAACCGTCATGACAGTCCAATAAAAACTTCGCACTCAAATCCCATTGCGTGTTACGACACAACAGACAGACAGACACACGTGTATAATTTCGTCAGGTGGTTGGAAAAATTGTTCCCTAGTGTATCCGAGCCTTTTATAAAAATGCTGTAAGTATTGCCTCTAGTTTGAGGACCCTAAGTCACTATCAATCTCGGCGAGAAGGACAGTGGCAATAAACTTGTCACAAACTGATCTTTTAAATAGTGGCATAGGAACATTTTACTGCGTCTCGGTAGCTTATGCAAAATAACCTGCGGTTATACATATTTTGGTCAGTATGTTCTTAACCCTATACGTCTTTTGTTGGCAGTAGGCAAAGTAGGTATAGGTACTTGTATAATTTTTTACTACACATTATTATTTACATTATTATCAATATATATAAAACTGTTCCGTTACTGACTGAGTGACTGAGGTACTGAGTGACTGAGTGACTGAGTGACTGAGTGACTGACAGACAACGTACAGCCGTAACTACTGGGTGTAGAGAGCTGAAATTTGGAACATACATTATTTAGGGGATGTAGGGGTGCACTAAGGAAGGAATTCCCGAAATTCCCACGGGAACGGGAAATATAGGACTTTTTAGTTTGTATGAAAAATCTTATTCCTTGAGTGCATGGGTATGATACCTACTTGGCATAAAACTTCTTCAAAAAGAGACTGGTTGTGTTATGAAAGGAATTCCCAAAATTCCCACGGGAACGGGAAATATATGATGTTTTAGTTTGTATGAAAAAATCCCATCCCTTGAGTGCACGGATGTGATACTTGATATAAAGGTTCCTCAACAAGTTTGTGTTTGTATTATGGAAGGAATTCCTGAAATTCCCATGGGAAGAGGTTGGACTTTTTAGTTTGTACGAAAAATCTTATTTCTTCAGTGCACGGATATGATACTTGGCATAAAGGTTCTCCAAAAAATTACTGGTTGTGTTATGAAAACAATTCCCGAAATTCCCACGGGAACGGGAAATATATGATGTTTTAGTTTGTATGAAAAAATCTTATTCCTTGAGTGCGCGTATGTGATACTTGGTATAAAGTTTTCTCAATAAGTGTCTGTTTGTATTATGTAAGGAATTCCCGAAATTCCCACGGGAAGGGGTTGGACTTTTTAGTTTGTATGAAAAATCTTATTCCTTGAGTGCATGGTTGTGATACTTGGCATGAAGGTTCTTCAAAGAGTGACTGGTTGTGTTATGAAAGCAATTCCCGAAATTCCCACGGGAACGGGAAATATACGGTTTATAGTTTGTATGAAAAAATAAATTCCATGAGTGCACAGTTGTGATACTTAGTATAAAGGTTCCCCAGTGAGTAACTGTTAGTGTTGTGAAAGAAGTTCCCGCCATTCCCACGGGAACACGAAATATTGGACTTTTTAGTTTGTATGAACAATTATTTCTTCAGTGCATGGATGTAATACTTGATATAAAGGTTCTTCAATGACTGGTTGTGTTAAATATAAAAAATATTTATGCGCGTACGAAGTTGCGGGCAAAAGCTAGTGTAGGTATAATTAGGTAGACACGAAACTTACTTAAAAGTTAGTATAAAATACTATCATAGTAACTAAACGATTGATTAATTAAATTGGAAATGCGGTTTATACAAACTCTTAGAAAGTTAAAAAGCGGGTATTTTATTAAAGACTGCATGATATTATGACCTTCAGAGATAAAAACAATTGAAAACATTCTATCTAAATGACCTTTTGATTATTCAATACAGGTGTTAATTTGTGTGCTATACGGTTTGCTTTAACGAGTTAGCAAAAATAAAAATACTTGCCTATTTAAAACACGATAGTCATTTTATACTATTCTCAATTGTTGTGAAATCTGAACTGCAGGTATATAGAGAACTTCGTCAGATAAGTGTAACAGAAATAAATTCTAATCTAATTAAAAATAAAACAAAATACCTAGGTAATATTTTGGTCTCAAAAGGCAGGTATCAGTAATTTACTCGAAATCGTGTATGATAAATCGGACACCTATATATCCTGTCCTTGATATCAGCGTGTTTAAACAAACTCCTAAGCTATTTATAACCTGCAAAGATGTTTTTTTACGAGTACTTATCTTCTTACACCTCCAAATAAGTAATTCTTGTATATTTGAAAATAAATAATAGATACTCACTGTAAAACTAATTCTAAATCTTCAGCACTATTCCACATGTTACAATTCTGATTCTACCACAGTTTTTAACAACGAAACTATTAACGTTTATTTAACTATAACATTATAATAACAACACCATAAATAACTAAAACGAAAACGACTTGTTATGATCACCGGCTACTTCAATACTGTCGCTAGAAAACTAGTTTTGTATGTCAAAACAGGATTTTTGCAACGTGTGGTTTTGAGGTAAGTTTAGCCGGCATTTTACTAACGGTATCTCAAGTACTTATTTGAATAATTCTTCAAATAAACATGAATTAAGGATGTATATGATAGAGGGTTTAAACATTTATTACCTTTTAGGAAACCTTAAGGCGACTTATACCTACTTAGATAAGAATATTGATAAAAAAGTTTCCACAAAACAAATCACATTTCACATAGCAGCTTCAGCGAGACAATACTTTACTTCTATGGTTAATCAAACAAAGCGTTTCTTGTCGGCCTTGGTTACATTTATTGCGTGACTTGAATTTTTATAATTTTTCAACCGACTTCCAAAAAAGGAGGAGGTCTCAATTCGTCTGTATGTTTTTTTTGTGTCTTTGTTACACGATATTTCAGTCAATTATGAATTGATTTTGAAAATTGTTGTTTCATATGATAGAGGATACTTCATAGTTGGTCCCATTGAAATCTCATCGAAATCGGTTCAGTATTTCATTGAAATATTTTAAACTTTTGAAAAAATATGTATGCTTTCGGAGAATGTTTACGTTGATGACATTCTCAACTCAGCCAAAGTTTTGACGTGAATTCGGTTTTTTTAATGCTCTGCATTCGTTGATTATTAAACATTATATTAATGAGATGAATTTGATTATAGTTGTCGACGGCGACCATTCTTATTTATATTTCATCATACATAAATCAATAATATAGGTAGGTACCTACACCGTACATAACTCTAGAAACTTAATTCATCATCATCACAACTCTTTGTAATTAGCCCACTGCAGGGCATGAGTCTCTCCCCTGGGTGAAGAGGAGGTATAGGCCATAATCCACCAAGCTGGCCCAGTGCTGGGTGGTGGATGCCATAATTTTTAGGGCGCCTAGATGGCTTCTGACAAACCCTAACGACTACTGTATACAAGTATACAGCACCCGGGACCGACTGCTTATCGTGCCCTCCGAAGCACGGAAGTCGTCGTGCGATATGAATGGTCGGCGGTCACCCATCCAAGTACCGACCGCGCCGAACATTGCTTAACCTGTGGTATCGTATGATACACACAGTAACCACGGCGCCACGACGACTTCTTCACGGCGCCACGACGACTTCTTCACGGCGCCACGACGACTTCTACGCCACGAAACTTAATTATTATTGTATATTTACAGAATAAAGCTGAGGAGTTCGTTTGTTGGAACGCAATATTACATATAATCTAAACAAAAACTGATTAAGTAGCTTGGAGGAAAGTGACCCGGTCAAAAATAATAATAATAATCAAAAATTATTAACGGTCGCCTCGCCGCCCCGCCGCGCCGCCGGCTGGTTTCAATAACTTACCAAAAGAATTTAAGTAAAAGTAAAGATAGAAATTCCTGTACTAACTTTTATGAAATCTGTCACATGAGCTCAAAATAGTTTAGGAATTTCTACCTTTAGGTACCTACTTACTTTTACTTCAACTTTTTTGGTAGTTTCTGTCGTTTTGACAAAGTATCTAATGTACCTTCTTGTCTGTTTTCATACCTATAGCTACATAAAAGGTTGGAATCCCTTTAAAAAAAGGAAGGCAAAACCTTTGAATTTAAAAATTGGTAAGTTTTATAGGAACGGCTATGAGGTTATAAACAAAATATGTCGTCGAACAAATTATTAGCGCACATGAAGTAGTCGAGGCGTTGCGGATTTGATCCGGCCTACATTGTCTGATCAGCAGATTTGTGGTCGTTTTTCTATGTATTACCCCTTTCTAAGTATTATACTTATAGGTACAGGGTGTTCAGTCTATCGCCGGCCAAATTGATATGGCCTGTAGAGTAGGTTATGCTATGCCTAAATGACAATTAATAGTTCAAAAACCATGTGGTTTTTTTTTATAAGATTTTTTAACTTTTTTTGCTTATCACCCCGACAGAAATCATCATAAAAAAATAAAAAAGTATTCGGTGTAGACAACTAATTTTGATATTGTTTAAATATGTACTGTTTTAGAGCTCTTTAACCCCTTACCCAATATCATTAGTTAAGTAGATTCTGTTTTATTATCTTACAAAGTAAAAATTAAATATTATGACCGAAGAAAAATTAAATTAAATACTTCATCCAATTTATTAAAAATTTCTCTAGTCTTTCGGCTTTCCAATGAAATAACACATGCTATAAAAACCATTTAGTTAGAGCATTGCGAAATTCACCAAATTAGAAAAGGGTTCTCGTAAAGTTAAATTCGTGCGTATATCGCCATCATCCGAAGATATCGTCCAAAATATCACCAGAATTCGGCTAAGCCGGCGGAAAAGATCCAAAAGACAAGGAGAACTTTTGCGGACAGGGACTGAGGAATCCCTCGGCCGCTCATTCCTAAGGTGGCTCCCGCCTTAGTAACAGGGAAATTGGGGTTAATTTTTAGAGGTTTTCTGCCTTGCTACCTGCAGGCCCCCGGCCTCTTTTCTGTCCAGGATTACGAGTTGGTCGACGACTCGGAAGCCAAAACAGTCCAAATCTGTCGCCCCTACAGAGCAGCTGGTAGATTCTATCGATAGACCAGATCGCCCCTTATCATCGGTCCCCTCTGATAATCAAACCAATACCAAGAGGGTTTTAGTAGCTTATATTAAAATTAGATTCTGGTGATCTAACGCGACGCGATTTCACCGATCCCTGAACCCTTCCGGCCGCAGTCCTTGAACGAATAACCAATAGGATTTTCCCTAATGAAAAAAGGCATATTCGTTGGGTAGAAGAGGTGGTTAACCGATTCCGTGCGGATGGTGCCGCGCAGGCACCATGTAAATGTTTTGCGTATGGCGTATGGTGCCCTAGAGGATACAAAATTTCAACTTATGAAACTCAGATAAAACGACGTTTTTTCATGTTTTCCCCTAAATAAAAGTGCCTTTATTTGTCACCCATATTATGCCTACAGTGTTCGTTTCAAGAATTTGCGTGAATTTTAAGACTTTAGGAGTTGTAAACCTTTTTACACGACTGCGTTAGAAGGAGGGTGTTCAAGCCACATAACGCCTAACGACGTCAGAAGGCAATAGCAACGGCCGACTAAACCAGCTGAAATGTCATCCAGCAGACACAACTACATTCCGTTCATCTTTGTGATAATTGTAAATTTGCATGCCAACAATCATTTTAATTTTATGTTTAACCAATCTAATCCTAACAGGTTGCGCTGGCCGTGCGCCTACGAAATTCCGTATTCCTTTCCGAATATGGTTTATTATTGTTAGAAACTACGTACTAGACATAATTGCAGCTTGCGCCAGCGCAACCTGTTTTTCTTCCCATATTTCTGTTTTGCTACCCCTAGTAATCAGACGTGCTTTTTACCGACTGCTTATATTATCGACGACATTCGCTTGTGCACTTGGACTCCGTGATTTTACATTTGTGACGACATTGGCTTGTGTTATTGGACTCTTGATTTTGCATTTGTGACGACTGTATCCTGTTTACATGAACTCAGAGATTTTAGAACAACTGTCAAAATTTAAAATTGTTCGATGAATAAAAGTTATCTGAGGATTGAAAAATCGGCCCTTAAAGAAAGAAATCCATAAAATAATGCAAAAAGGTTTACAACACCTGAGAGAAATGAGTCACTACCTTCCATTTCCAATAAAACACGCAAATCGTCACTTTTGAACACACTGAAAGATTTTATTGACCGTTTACGTTCGATACCGAGTGGCAACTGACCCTCTAACATGTGGAAACATGAGAAAAAGCTATAATTACAATTCATAGCGGATGATTCCCGAGGGGAATCATCAATGTCTCTGGCGCTTGGTGCCCCAGAGGCATCACGAAATGTTTGTATGACGCCAGGCACAAAAGTTTGTTAAAATGACCTCCGCATGGAATCGGTTAAGACTTGACCAAAATAAATCGAAAGAGGAGAGTGGCCGGCGTGGCTTCACCTCATCGGTCTACCTCTACGCGACTTGTTAAAACAGGTTCACCTATGCTAAAAAGAGATATAAGATAAATTTTATAACACAAGAGTGAGATAACAGCCTCTACATGTTTCCCATGTCAACTTATGCAAAAAAAAATGCCATAATTTTGAATTTAGCTTTACGAGACGTATTTCAATGATTTAGCGAATTTTACGATGTTCTAATGGTTTTATAGCATGTAGCATATCATGCGGTGGTGCAGTGGTTTAGACGCTACTACGCCAATCGTGCGGTCGCTGTCGGTTCGATTCCCGCATGGAACAAGAAAACAAAAATGTTCCAGTTCTGGGCGTTTATCTATATTTATTTTATGGTTTCCCCTAGTGCGCTGCATGGTATCTCATAACACAAGCTTTGCTTACTTACGACTGGGGTTCATGGGGACTTTATTATTGATTAGAAAGAGGAAAGACTTGAGATTTTTTTGATAAATTGGAAGATCCTGGTCATTGTTTATAATTTAAAAAAAAAAAATTATAAACAATGACCAGGATCTTCCTAGTGAAGAATAATTAATCTCCTTATTTGTAATTAAGTATCTACCGATGTAGGTATTACTGTTATTCTACCTTTGTAAAAAATATTGTTTAAACTTACCTACAGTACAAAATGAAAAAAAAGTGACGACGAATAATTAGTAATACTACATATGTTTTGTTTGCTAAATTGAACATAATCAAATCAAAATATTTGTTTCTTTTTATGTCCATTTTTAAATACTATTTGCGACCTCGTTCATATAATTACTGTGAGTGCTATTAGGTAGGTAGGTATCTACAACGTCCCGATGGGCGCGCGCGTGATACACGACCCATTCGAAATGCGCCGGCGGAGCGCTTCGCTGTAGGTAAATAACGGATGTACCGCGCGGAGTGAGCCAGGCCTGCTATTACCCACAAAATCCCGGGAGAAATACATGAAAGCCTATGGAAATTTTATTGAATGGAGAAATGCAAGAGGCGCCAAGAATTTTTCAGAATCTGTGTTTTTGGCCTACTTCCAGTACTTAGCCAAAACTAAACAACCTTCCACTCTTTGGAGTACCTACTCAATGCTAAAATCAACAGTCAGTTCTAATAACGACGTAAAACTGGACACATATTCGAAATTAATAACGTATCTGAAGAGGATGTCTGATGGATTTAAACCTTTTAGGTCCAAATTGTTCTCCGTCAAAAACGTGGAGACTTTCCTTAATGAGGCACCCGACAAAGTCTTTCTTGCCGTAAAAGTAAGTAACCATGTTTAAGTTAAGGTGGATTAGTAAAGTATAACCTAGTGTTTTAAAATGCGCATTTTATTGTAACCTGTACTTCGTTAGATACTTGTCTTATTCACATTCGGTTTTGTTACAGGTGGCTTTAATTTTCGGAGTAGGTACATGGAGCTTGTCGTGGCAATGAACTTTTAAAAGTAACTGTTGAGTTGATGATGTCGAAAATCACTCGGATGATTTACTGTTAGTAAAGCTGACAGACACAAAAACAAAAATTGACCGATCCTTCGTAATCCGAGGAGAATACAAAACTATTGTACAGAAATACCTGGACCTGCGTCCTGCTGATATGAAGACCAATCGGTTTTTCATCCGTTATCAAAATGGCAAGTGCTTCAAACAAGTTATGGGAAAAAATAAATTTCTAACATGCCACAAGAAATCGCTACTTATTTGAAGTTACCAGATATCAAACTATATACAGGACATTGTTTTCGTCGTACTTCTGCTACCCTTTTGGCAGATTCTGGAGCGGAATTAACTGTTCTCAAGCGACATGGAGGATGGAAGTCGAATGCTGTAGCAGAGGGGTATATAGAAGACTCCATTGAGAACAAGGCGAAAACATGTGAACGTATCATGGAAAACATTAAATTGCAACCTTCGGTTAATCCATCCATGCCACTGTCGCCGCGCCCATCTACATCCAAACAACGAGATTCACCGTCACATTTTCCTCAAAAGGAGCCAGATTCGGACATTATTTCAAACACGCAGAATATAAAATCTACAACAATCTCTATTCCTAATAAAACTGTAACAATAAATTTTCATAATTGCGAAAATGTCTCAAATGTAATGTAAATATAAGTTTTTGGTTGTTTTATTATTAGATACTATTTCATTTCAATTTAGTTGTTACTCTATGTTTTATTAAATAATAATATTACAATAATAAAATATGAGGCGCCTTTTATTTTCTCATAATGGGTGATGAAAAGTAGAGTGTATCACTCGGGCTCAAAATATATTTATGGCTCGGGCGACGTACTTTCAGGATTCGCTACGTTCAGGATTCTACTAAAGAATTCGCTTTGGATTCAAAAAAGCGCCCTCGCCGTAAAAATATTATTTTACTCCCTTATGATACAATCTACTATTATATGTCATTTTATATTTAACTTGTTGTTTCCGGCGTTGAAGTTTTGATTGGTATGTGATGTGTGAGATCGCACATTTTGAAGAGAAATTGCGTGCAAAAGTTTACTGATCGATCTAAAATACTTATCGCACCAATACTTGTGTCGATGCGTGACACGAGATGGCGAAATTCCTTCATGAAACAAATAAATCCCGTAAGATCCAGTATTTTTTACGGGTTTAAAAATAGCGTATGTGCTATTCCAGACTATAAATTAATTCAATACAAAATTTCTTCAATAACTTTCTTTGGCGCCATTCTGCCTCAATTGAAAAACAAACATTTATTTATTCAAATTTATTCATATTATTTTCTTATTTATAATATTAGTAGGAAGTAGGATTTGAATATTATTTAAAATAAAATAAACTTAAAATACTTGTAAAAAATACTTTATTTAAAGGTAACATGAATAATAAGTACCTATCAATTTAAGAGTATGTCCTATCAGATTCAAATACTCATAACAATTAATACTTAAACAAAGTCAAACTATGCCTAAATTAAGTAAACATATTTAAGGTCAAAAACTTAGAGAATAAAGAAAACTTAAACATTGTGTGACTATTGGAGTTTTTAACGTAGGTGGTATATTCTAGAGTTACTAAAATATCACAAAAATCTTAAAATAGGGTTATCTATTCTACTTATCTAGATAAATATACTTTTGCAATAGTAACAATAATCGGTAATTACACTGGTAATATTTTTGGTTTAACGATTTTAATTTATATTCACATTTCTATGCTTGCCCATAGATACTGGCCAAGAAATGACATAAATTCGAGTATGTTTGAGTTATTCAATAAATCGAATTGAGACTCTTCTTAGTAATTAAATGTTCACAATTTAATCATAATCAAACTTACGTATTAGAATCTTACATTATTAATAATAACGAAAAGGAAATCAATCAATTTTAAAAAAGTGGTTATATCAAGAACATACACTTTTATACCAAACTTTTATAAAAATTTAATAGGTATTCTTTGTGCTCATTAAGTAACACAACTTGTCTTTCTATCATATTTGGAATTACACTTTAATTTTCAAAAGATGCCAATTTTATATAATCACATTATTATTTTTTCATTAATTCCAAAACTTCGAAAAAACTGGCGAAAGTATCAATGTTTATCAAAAGATACTTTTATAGCTTGCAAGAGAGTACTACGAAGTAATAGTACTAGGAAGTACTAGGATGTATATGATATGATATCATTAGTTATCTTATGACTGAAATATGCGGAAATCCTCTTCTTTCTCCAAGTGAGCGTTGGAAAATAGATGAAGTCTCATTGTCTGCGTGTTGAGCGGCCCTGTGTTGCAAAGTTTGCAGACCAGTTCAGACACGGAGCTTATTGGAGTCCTGGAGGTTAGAAACATATGCATTAATAGGCGCTTTGCAACAATAGTTTCGTATGAGAAACAAAGGCTATAGAAGAAAAAGAGTGCCGTATGTAAGGTAAAATTTCAAATACCTTAACATATTATACCTTAACATTAAAGAATTAATTATGTGAAGACTTGAAGTTAATTATTTATGACACACATCTCAAATATCATAATACTCTATAATGAAATACATTATTGGACTTGATTAATTTATAATTTATTACCTTTCTACCAGAGCCTTAAAAAACCTCTTTTTATCAAAGAAAATGTTTGAACGTTCGTTTTGACATAATTTTAGAACACATCACCATAGACCAAGTAAAGACTCATACAACCCGGTTTAATTACTAAAACTAAATATAAAAACTTGACAAAGATCTACACTAGTTCAAACATAAAGCAACAAGCTATACAGGGTTGATTTGTAGTCACCAGCCAAATTTAAATGTTAGTTCCTTTGATACGATATAAACGTACCTGCATATTTATTTTAGCGTCGCTCAGTACAAAAAAGTAGAAATATGGAACCACAAACTTTAAAAAAAATAATCGTTTTTGATGGAGATACCTACTACGAAGCGGCATTTCATTGATAATACTACGACGTAGTACTACAAGATGTTTTGTAGAAGCGCGTAGTTGACTTTATCTTAATGGTAATTTAGAGTGACCATGGTTTGCTTAATATGTTAGCGGATATATTTACTTCTTTGTAAAAAAATAAATACGAGTTTTTTGCAAAAATGGATACTATAAATGATACCTATTGTGTAAAAAAAATTTGGCCGGTGACCACAAATGAACCCTGTATAAAACTCACCTTCCAACAAGAAGTTTCAGCTGATCATTATCCCGCTTCAAAGCCAATAGTTGTTCATGGGACATTGGGTACAGTTCTAAAGGAACTATGAGCGGATACACCACCGCCTGTGACGCCATATCCGGCACGGAAATTTCCAGAAACTCTTGCTCGGGCACCGACTTCCATTCCCACGCATTTGGTACTGTTTCCGGTTCACAGTGCTTGCGTCGTTTCATTAGCAGTCTGTGGATTAATAAATAAAATAAAATCCCCAGACAATCGCACCAACTACATGGCCCCAAAGTAAGCATAGCTTGTGTCATGGGCACCTAGAATATAAATACATAAATAGTTAAACACCCAGACACGGAACATTTTTTTCTAGTTCCGTGCGGGAATCGAACCAGCAACCACTGGGATCTGAGGCAGACCGGTTTACCCCATCGCCGAAGTGGTCGACTACATATTAATTTAGCGATATTTTGTTATAACACAGGGAAACTAAAATCTTATTTCTAAAGTCATATTAAATCTCTAGGAAATTTTATTGTCAATGTTCAAATTTTGGATTGTTCTATTTTTATAGTTATTGATGTCATTTTACTCATTGGGTAGCAGGGTATATTCGATATCAGTTTAAAGTTATTTTTTGATATGAGACGTAATTACGGGATAACGGCATGTGCACACTTAGCTATACATCTACAATTGTAAATATTTAGTAGTACCCGACATGAGCTGTTGCGCCGTGGACCTGTCACCTCTTTTCTTGAGAGTGGAAACAACTATACTCAATGCAGTGTCATTATTTTTGTATTTGACAGATCTAAATGTCAAATACAAAAATAATGACACCAGTTAAAAACTTCGTAGCGTATGTACTGAATGAGAATGATTGAAAACGAACGAGTATTTATCATTCTTTTTGCATCAAATTTTAAAGAACTTTATAAATAATTGAATTTTAGCTGTGTACTATATCTTTAAAGTAACTTGAATAAAAATAATTAATTACCAATACCTAGTGCTTTAAAACGGTCATAGTAGAAGTAAAATCGACTTTATAACTTCTTGCTTTTTAAATTTGTTTAGTCGTTAAAAATGGAATTTCAAGGATAGTTGCCCTTTGCCAACAGCACCATAAGAAAAGAAAAATCTTGTGAGCCAAAATATTTTTTTCAAACATTACGATATTATTATTTAAAAAATAATTACATTCATTCACTTAAACCACATCACAATTTTTTTTTCTTCCCAAAAGTGGGCACACTGGAATTGACATTTGAATTATTGCATGAATTATTTGCCAATTCAAACTCAAATATTCTTTATTTCGTAAGTATTTAAATACATTTGAAATAAGTCAAACAATTTACAAATTGAAGTGAATCTACAGCCACTTCGGAAAGTCGATCTGTCGAGAAGAAGTGGCAAGAAACTCAACAGCAATCATCTTTTAAAAATAAGAAAAAAAAATACACAATAACAATTTACAGCCAGGGAATCCCATCTTCTTGCATCCGGATATCTTATAGTAAACCTTTTCACATAATCTAATCACAGAATAATCTTAAAAATATTATTAGATCCATGAATCCTATCATTTCTTTAATTTAAATTACAAAACTACGCCTCTTCTACATGGCTATTACACCAGTCGAAATATGAAGGTTTAAAGGCAAATGGTAAGTGTATTAATGTATGAATTAATTAGACTCACTGCAATAGATCGTCTCGTATACATTTTGGCACTTGCTTCTGTACGTCTTCGTTGGATTCGCTCATCATGTAATCCATTAAGTGACGGATATGGTTTATCTGTAATTATAGACATATATATGACTATAAGGAAACAATTAAATACAATTCTTTACATCGGCATTCATATACAAAAAATACCTATATCAATAAATTTTAATTGTTCCGTTACTGATTGAGGTACTGACAAACAATACCATAACTACTGGGCGTAGAGAGCTGAAATTTGGAACATTACATTCCTTAGGGTGTGTAGGGGTGCACTAAGGAAAAATTTCTCAAAGTTCCCACGGAAACGGGAAATATGAGACTATGTAGTTTTTTTGAAAAATCTTATTCCTTGAGTGCATCGATGTAAAACTTGGTAAAAAGATTCTTCAACGTGTGACTGGTTGCATTTTGGAAGGAATTCCCGAAATTCTCACGGGAAAGGGAAATATAAGACTTTTCAATTTCTGTGAACGCTTGATCTAAATAAATTCTTTAACTCACGTATCCCATATATCGTCGACAGGCAGCCTACAATCTATGGATACAAGAATGTTACGCGCCACTGTCGTCGCTGCCGAGCCCGCAAAGCGCTGACACATATCTCGTGCCGGCACAGTCGCGACGGAATCATAAACGAGCTTTTGCTTGCAGAAGAATTTTTCAAAAATTCCTTGCATAATGCAACTGAACACCTGAAGAACCAATTTAACAAGAAAAACGAACTGAAGAACCTATTTACCAAGTTTAACATCGGTGCACTCTAGGAGTTAGATTTTTCAAACGTCTTTGTATGGGCTGAGACGAACGGAACCCGTACAATATTTGATGATAGTAGAGTAGTAAAATAATAGATAGTTGTCTATAATTAACACTTAAGGAGTACACAATTAAACTTAAACTGATAGCAATAAAAGGATTAAAATGATAGAATTAAATTAAATGATAGATGATTGATAGATTTGAGTGACCGCCGCGGACACAACTTGTGCACTGAACTAAAAACGCCCGAGCCGCGTAAAATGCAAGCTCGGCGGAATTGTACGGCTGGCCCGTACATGCTCCCGGGCAAAAAGATGAGGAAGCGAGAGATATGATATATGAAAAATATACAAGGTGATAAACAAACATCTTAAAAAATAAAACATAAAAAACAAAGAAATATAAAAATTAAGTTGCACTATTTGATATGGTAAAAACGGGTTGAAGCACTGGTGAGGTGCTCCTATTTTGTCTGGCCCTACTAGCACTGTTCACATTGGCGCACACTTCACTAGATAAAACATCACTATTGCACTGCACTACACTAAGCTGCATGTCTGGGGCGGGCTGCGGGCGCACCACACGCCGCCGCCACGCGCGGCGCCACGCGCACGCTGCCGCCGCCGCCGCGCCTACCGCCAGGATCACGTAGATCGCCGCATAGTGACGGATGTCGTGATACGAAATGCCTTCTGATAAGGGCTCGTTTTGCTTCATTGTATCAATCTGGTTTTGTATGGCAAGCAGCTGTTTTTCGTTAAATGATTCCGAACTAGTACTGGCAGGTAATTGAGGCAGTGAAACATTGATCAAATGGTTTATGGGAGCTATTCCTGGGACCCCAAAGTCTTGTTTTATATTATATGTGCTTACATCTTGCCTATGACTATAAAAGTGATAGTTATTTGATTTAATAAGGCAACCTTGACCTAGCGTAAGCAGTCCTGTTTTATTCAACTTAATGATCGTAACTTGATCCTCACATATTAACTTATAATAACAATAGTCGCAGCAGTAATAAAAGTAAGTATTTAATTTGTGTGTTGTTTCGAGTGTATCTCGGCATTTTTTTATATCTGTTTTACAGCCCTCTAAATCTTGACGCTTCTGACATAAATTTTCATCATTGGCCATGTGATAAATAGGTTTTGTTGACCTACACAAAACTGTATTTAAATCATACTCATCACACTTACTAAGTTCGCACTCTGATAGTGAAATAAATGAGTCTTTGTTTATATTTAACGCCAAGTAGTCACTAATAGGTATTAAAGTGATCATCAGATTGCACGCAATGATGTGTATTAAAGTACTCTGGTTTCATGTTACTTGTGGCCGGAATCATATGACCTAATGAGCGGTATTCATTCATAAATAATTTATACTGTGTATTTATGTGTTCATTTCTACTAAACTTATTTTCTAAGGACTTAAATTGTGCAATGGCTTTAAATTTTGACTCCCCTAATTTTTCCGAATAATCTGAGGTCAAAGGTAACCGAACTTCATACCGACCGTCTTCTCGCCTGGTCGTGGTGGCTTCATAATATTCGATGTGTTTTTGATTTTCAGAAGACGTGGTCGGTTCCTCCCCAATGTCCTCAATCTCCCAAAATTTTTGAATATCTGCTAAGTTATTGATAATTACATTGCATTGTAATGTTTTAACATTTCCTGTTAATATCCACCCTAAGCGAGTGTTCTGTGCAATAGGCACATTATCGCCAACTCGACATATTCCTTCAAGTAAGATGAGTTAATAAATATCCGCCCCCAAAAGTATGTCGATAGGGCGACTTAGATTGAAATCCGGATCCGCTAGTGCAATGTTATCTAGGTAAGTCCAGGATGGTTTTGAAAAGCTATAGTTAGGCAAGTTTTTGATGAGTTGTTTCATTATATAGACCTCAGTTTCAAATTCGAAATTGCTATGATTGGCCTTACATTTGATAGAGATAGCGCCCTTACAACTGCTTTCTTTAATACCTACCCCTGATATAACACCTCGGCATCGAAGTCGGGCGTGACCTAATCGTTGAGCAGCGTTTTCTGTTATTAGGGAGGTTTGCGAACCCTGATCTATTAGGGCACGCATGTTGATGTAAGTCCCGTCATTTGTCTGAACCTTTAACATGGCGGTTGCTAAAAGTATTTCGGGGGTGTCACATTGTAACGACACGTGCGAGTTGCTACGTAAATATTCTGCTGTTTCTAGTTTTTGCCTACCTCCGTTGTTTGCTACCTTTGACGTGCTTGGGTTGTTTGTCGATTGACCTGGTTGTGAAATGTTGAAAGCAGTATGTAAAATTGTATTATGCGTGCCATTGCATTCTGTGCAGCGTCTTTCTGATATACATGGCTTAATGTTATGTGAATAGAGGCAGTTTTCGCAAACATTTAATTTTGATACCGTTTGCAGCTGTAAGTTCGGTGACATACTTAAAAATTTGCGGCAGTAGAAGAGGCAATGTTCATTTGTTCTGCAAATTCCGCACTTATAAAAGACCCACTTTTTGCTACTTTTAGTAGGTTGTTGCGAAATTACCCTTCCATGTGCCGGAAATGCTTGTTTATTGAAATTTCTACTTTTGTTAAACTGTTGCGACATATAATTATTATTTGGCATGTTTTTGATAGGTATCTCTGGCTTTTTTCTAGATGATTCTAAGCTTGTAAATTTACTTTCTAGAAATGATAGAAACTCCTGTAACTTAGGCAATTCTCGAGGCTGTTTTTCCGCAGCTACGTAGTCATTATGCGTCTCGGTCGAGCTTTTGCGACAGTAGATGAACTAGTAAGGGATCCCAGGACTCGACGTCTACGCCTAGATTTTTGATAGCGTTCAAGGTCTCTGAAGTGACGTCATGGATGCGTTTTATATGATTTACTGATGTATGATTAGTTGTCGGAATGTTGAGTAATATATCAATATGCGAGCGGAATATTAATCTCTTATTGTTATATCTGTGGTTAAGGATATCCCAACAGATCGGGTAATTATCGGATGTTATAGGCAGATGTTGTATAAGTCGCTCCGCCTCGCCTTTGACCTTGGATTTTAGAAATTGCATCTTTTGTGCATTTGATAGAGATGGGTTCCCGTGGATTGTCTCCGTAAAAAGATCTTTAAAGGAACTCCATTGGTGATAGCTGCCACTAAAATAGGGTATTTCTATTTGGGGTGTAGACTGCTCCCTATGCGACGTGGACCACATTTTCCTATTGATAGTTTTAATTATTTCGTTATATTTAGCTTCGTACTTAAAGAAAGTAGCCTCGTAATCTGCGTTCCTACCCCCGAGCTCACTGTCTAGCTCCCAATGAAGAGTGTCAATGATAGACCAACGAGATTGTATAGACCGCAATATATGATCGAATTCCCATTTTTCCGTGATAGACTCTAATATGATATTGGACACAGTATGCTCAAATGCTTTAAGATTGCTACCTTGTTTTCTAAGCATTTCATCCGTTTTGCTGCTCGTCCCCTGCGACTGTAACAGAGGTACCTGGGGAGACGGCTGTCGGGATGTTCCAGGCAAACCCAATGGAGTAGCTGGCTTAATCACTGGGGTAGTCGGCCTGTCTCTTTGATAGCTATTGATAGCCGCCTTAATGTTCTCATACCTTTCTTGTACTAACTCAAATTCATTCGTTGTAAAGTATGAATGAGTCTTGGCGTATTCAATGCTGCTTAAATTATTATGATTATGTTGGAATTCCTGCCAGTACTTATCAAGGGTGTCCAACCTCCGCTTGATATAGTCGGAAGTTTTCCGTTCGGCACTATCTTTCTTAAAATTTGTATAAATTTGCTCAATAGCAGAGTGAATTTGTTGCTGATTCGCCAAGATGTCTTCCATACTGAACATGATGAATGCAGTAATTTATAAAAAAGGAAAGATCTTACTTGATATTCTGCTTAGCTGCTTGCCTGTTCGTGAGCGTTTTTGCTCACAAGATCCAAAATTTGATAGTTAGCGTCTCCGCTAGTTCAGTCCTCACGAGTTATACACAGTAAAAAGTCACTAAGTACACACGCGAGGTTTGCTCGAAGGACCACAAATATGTATGGGCTGAGACGAACGGAACCCGTACAATATTTGATGATAGTAGAGTAGTAAAATAATAGATAGTTGTAGATATTTAGTCTATAATTAACACTTAAGGAGTACACAATTAAACTTAAACTGATAGCAATAAAAGGATTAAAATGATAGAATTAAATTAAATGATAGATGATTGATAGATTTGAGTGACCGCCGCGGACACAACTTGTGCACTGAACTAAAAACGCCCGAGCCGCGTAAAATGCAAGCTCGGCGGAATTGTACGGCTGGCCCGTACAGTCTTATTTTTCCGTTCCCGTGGGAATATCGGGAATTCCTTTCTTAGTGCGTACTTACGTTATATAAAGAAGCTACATGCTAAATTTCAGGATTGTAGGTTCATCGGTCTGGGACGTTGATCTCTGGTTATGTCAGTCAGTCACCCTCCTCTTTTTTATATATGTACATAGATATAATGGTCGTTAAACTCACGTATCCCATATCGTCGACGGGCAGCCTACAGTCTATGGACACGAGAATGTCATGTTCCGGGAAGTAGGGCGCGCCGCTGTCGTCGCTGCCTAGCCCGCAAAGCGCTGACACATATCTCGTGCCAGCGGCGTCGCGACGTAATTCTGCACTGGAAGTAGAAATAGTGGGGTTTGCAAAGAGGTTATGTAAGTTAAGTATAATTTAGATTATGCTGGACTGGGAGCGAAAGAAAAACATAGAATGTGCCAGCTGCTTCTCTTCCCGGGCATACTGTAAAAGTCAGTTAAGGGACCGAGGTGTTATGGGAGGCTTTTTTGTGGGCGATAGGCTGACCCCCTGTCACTGCAATAGTCTCTCTTCACTATTATGATGCCTCCTAATTTGTCAAACGTGACATCAGATGGTTTTGTTACCTCTGGTGTTCTGCCTACGGCATACGGGATACAGGCGTGAAGTTGTGTATGTGTGTATGTAGATAAGAAATTGAATGATTTTGATTTGAAACAGGCATAACAGTTTCGTAAATATATTTTTTTGCTAAAATGAATATTGTTTCGTAATTTTCGATCAATCTTATCTGCACGTTCGTGATACACCAGGTGAAATTGTAAAACTAATAATAAAATTGTAATTTCAACTTCCGTGCTGTCGATTTAATCTTATATTCATGTATACAGTGGTTCTTTTGGTTCACCAGAGACCCCATCTTGATTGGTATTTTACGGTAAAAACTAGCTTGCGACCATCGATGAAGACTCGAATCGACGAGATTAATATTATTTTATCCTGTCATCTAACCTAACCTAACATGCGCACCACAATACAGAACCAAAGATGCCATATTCTAAAATAATACATACTCTTATGGCGGGTTTCAATATTCAACCGACTGCTATGCGTAATTGGTACAGGTACAAAACTGGTAGGAAATAAAAAACAAAATAAAAATTTTGAAAAACTCACGACGCGACGGTTAAAAAGTATTTGAAAAAGAATAAAATAATTTAAAATCCCCCGACTGAAATGATTTATGTGACGAGAGATAATTAACGTGAAAAGCTTTTTTAAGTTCATTTGATCTCACACAGAGTCGGTCATATTATGAACAACATACTATTCGTTTTCATAACACTTCCCTACGCTTACCTATTCGGTTCTCGAAGATATAGATGTCGCAATAACATAGGTATTCAACTCCCTATGAACTTTATAAGAAGAGCAAGAAAATCCGTCTGGGGCTGCCATTTAATGAATTCGTTTTGTAGTTTTATATTGAAATTTAAAATATTGATTAAAATATCTTTAATGCACGCAGAGAATACTTTTCCGCTGACCCGATACGTGACATCGGGACGTAAAAGGATAAGGGCCCGATTTATCAATGTCGATGGTCGCATGCTAGCCCCGCAGGGCAGAAACCCATAGCCCAACATTAAGGACGCGTTTCCGCAAATCTTCAAAATAGGGTATTTTCTGGTACATATTGTGATAAAATGGCGCAAAGTTTAGTATAATTACAAGTACTTATAGATAGATAAGACTTTCATCTCCATTTATAATATAAAAATAATATAAATAAATTTGTTTTTGTGGCTTAAAAACTAATTTTGCGATGCCTCGTCGCACGAAAATGACGATTTTAAGCCAATTTACGGTACCACATTTGGTATGAAAACACAAGTATTTATGAATAAAAAAAATACTATTCGATGGTTGACATGTTCATTTTTGATAATACGCATTTTTTTCTTTGAAATTACTACTAAAAACCCTTTAAAAAAAAATAAAACCAAACACGTAATTTTCTTCATGTTTGTATAAATGCGTAAATCTTAACACACTGTGGTAAGGGTTATTATACTTTAGCAAATAATGTCAATATCATTCCAAACAAAAACTAGATATCTTCAGTCTGCGCTCAGCCGCTGTCGAGAGTGGACCTGTATCGCTTTTGAGTTATTTTTCGTGCTAAGAAACATCGCTGTACATACACAATTTATTACATCAAACAAGTCTCGATACTTGACGCTCTCTGAACTGAGTTGAAAAGGTAATAATATAATTTTATTGAAAAAAAAAAAATTACGAAACCTTTTATGATTAGGATTGAATTTGGAAACTTGGAATCATTATGTTTGTTAGGACTAAACCTTATCTCCAGTTTTGGTAGTGGAGTCTGAAGGTATACCTCGAGATGCTACTGGTACTCCTAGACGGGTAAAGCTAGGTATATCGAGTTTGGGCTCATTTTGATTCGAAGGAAGAGACCTTACCACCAGTTTTGGTAGTAGGAGCTGAAGGTATACCTCAAGGTGCTACTGGTACTCGTAGACCGATAGAGCTAGGCATGTCGAGTTTGGGTTCATTTTGATTCGCAGGACGAGACCTTACCACCAGTTCTGGTAGTAGGAGCTGAAGGTATACCTCAAGGTGCTACTGGTACTCGTAGACCGATAGAGCTAGGCATGTCGAGTTTGGGTTCATTTTGATTCGCAGGACGAGACCTTACCACCAATTCTGGTAGTGGGAGCTGAAGGTATACCTCGAGGTGCTACTGGTACTCCTACACGGGTAAAGCTAGATATATCGAGTTTGGGTTCATTTTGATTCGTAGGACGAGACCTTACCACCAGTTCTGGTAGTGGGAGCTGAAGGTATACCTCGAGGTGCCATTGGTACTCCTAGACGGGTAAAGCTAGTTATATCGAGTTTGGGTTCATTTTGATGCGTAGGACGAGACCTTACCACCAGTTCTGGTAGTGGGAGCTGAAGGTATACCTCGAGGTGCCATTGGTACTTCTAGACGGGTAAAGCTAGTTATATCGAGTTTGGGTTCATTTTGATGCGTAGGACGAGACCTTACCACCAGTTCTGGTAGTGGGAGCTGAAGGTACCATATTTTAAAAGAACTGAACAGGACACAAGGAACTGAAATCTATAGGCGGTCAGATTTGGTGGAATCGGGTTTTCATATTTTAAAAGAAATAATAAAATTTATGGACAAAGGATAATGCAAGTGATTGGGCTCCAAAAAAAAAGTCATTGTGCAGGGATGAGATGAAAGTCAGATTATAGATTAGACACATGTCATTCATATTTGTTAGGACGCCAAAAAAATTAGCCTTGGGAAAAAAAAGATATGACCAAAAATACATTTTGCGTTTAATAGAATAAAAATCGTTTTCTTTTATGATACAGAAACTGAACGCCCGTAGATTTCTACGAGTGTATTCGTATAACCTTTACAGCCATTGACTACGAAACGAGTGAATATTGTAAATAAATACGATTATTGGTAAAAAAAAGTGCTTGTGTGATCCTTATAAGTACCTAATGGGTTGGCTACACAGTAGTAAACCGCGATTAGTTCGTCTCTTTTCTTAGTATAGCGACTTCCCTTCTTATTATCGTCGAGCGAGACAGCAGTGCGCTGTCACAAAAGAGATGTTATTAATCTGTCTCTTTTCTTACTATAGCGAACTTTTTGCGGCACTGGTTCGGCGACATTGGAAGCACGGTTTACAACTGTGTAGCCACCCCTTTTGATTTGATTTGTCTTTTTTCTTACTTTAGCGATGTCTCTTATACGGCACTGGTTCGGCGACATTGAAAAAGCAGTTTACAAATGTGTAACCACCCCTTATGAAATAATGGTATGTATGGTTTATCTAATACTGCCATTTAGAATAAGCTAATGTGTTGGTATAAGTGGTTATCGTTAATGAAAAAAGTAAGACTTTTAAACACATGATTTATTATTTCATTCATTACCATTGGTAAGAGTTCTTAAACATAAAATAAGTACTATTTTTGAAGACGTTATTCATTATTTCAGTACAATTAAACAGACATCATAAATTATAAAAGGAATAGTACTTTTAAACACATGATTCATATTAACAATACAATTAAATATCATAATCATAAAAGAAGTTCGACTTTCGACTCGAACCCCGAAATGTTTCGAATAAAATGGACAATGCGCGCTAATAATGTGCTCCGAGAAAGAGATAGAGAGCGTTAATGAAATCTAGTTGTATTAATTATATAACCACTATTAGACTTTATTAACCACTTATAGCAACATACTAGCTTATTCTAAACGGCAGTATTAGATGAACCATACATACCATTATTTCATAAGGGGTGGTTACACATTTGTAAACTGCTTTTCCAATGTCGCCGAACCAGTGCCGTATAAGAGACATCGCTAAAGTAAGAAAAAAGACAAATCAAATCAAAAGGGGTGGCTACACAGTTGTAAACCGTGCTTCCAATGTCGCCGAACCAGTGCCGCAAAAAGTTCGCTATAGTAAGAAAAGAGACAGATTAATAATAACATCTCTTTTGTGTGTCGACGATAATAAGAAGGGAAGTCACTATACTAAGAAAAGAGACGAACTAATCGCGGTTTACAACTGTGTAGCCTACCCATTAGGTACTTATAAGGATCACACAAGCACTTTTTTTTACCAATAATCGTATTTATTTACAATATTCACTAGTTTCGTAGTCGATGGCTGTAAAGGTTATACGAATACACTCGTAGAAATCTACGGGCGTTTAGTTTCTGTATCATAAAAGAAAACGATTTTTATTCTATTAAACGCAAAATGTATTTTTGGTCATATCTTTTTTTTCCCCGGGCTAATTTTTTTAGCGTCCTAACAAATATGAATGACATGTGTCTAATCTATAATCTGACTTTCATCTCATCCCTGCACAATGACTTTTTTTTTGGAGCCCAATCACTTGCATTATCCTTTGTCCATAAATTTTATTATTTCTTTTAAAATATGAAAACCCGATTCCACCAAATCTGACCGCCTATAGATTTCAGTTCCTTGTGTCCTGTTCAGTTCTTTTAAAATATGGTACCTTCAGCTCCCACTACCAGAACTGGTAGTAAGGTCTCGTCCTACGCATCAAAATAAACCCAAACTCGATATACCTAGCTTTACCCGTCTAGGAGTACCAGTGGCACCTCGAGGTATACCTTCAGCTCCCACTACCAGAACTGGTGGTAAGGTCTCGTCCTACGAATCAAAATGAACCCAAACTCGATATACCTGGCTTTACCCGTCTAGGAGTACCAGTAGCACCTCGAGGTATACCTTCAGCTCCCACTATCAGAACGGGTGGTAAGGTCTCGTCCTAAGAATCAAAATGAACCCAAACTCGATATATCTAGCTTTGCCCGTGTAGGAGTACCAGTAGCACCTCGAGGTATACCTTCAGCTCCCACTACCAGAATTGGTGGTAATGTCTCGTCTTATGAACTCGAACTTGACATGCCTAGGAATAGGAATTCCAGTAGAAAGAAGCCCTCGAGTGTACCACCAGCTCATCAGGTTCGATGGTGAGGTTTTATCGTTACGAATAAAACGAGCTCAAACTTTCCGAGCACTTTAATTAATCTTACCCAATTTAATCGTTTTAATAAAAGAATTTGCAAATATTTAAAACTAAAGTATCAAAACTGTTCAAAACCTTTCGTCTTTTTCACGGCACGCTTGTGTGCGTGAATCTTATACATGTAGTAGTAGAATTCGATACCTAGCCTTTTCGGAAACGCATCCTTAATCTCGTTAAAATGGCTGTGATCGCTGTTACCAACCATCCTTCTTATAAGATCTGCCACCATATATCACCGCTCCAAAGATGATGTATTCCAGTAATATTTTTTGAGAATCCAGTTTTGACAAACCCGTGTGTTTTGTCATCTTCAATATCTTTCACTTACCATCAGATCAGAGATTAAGATCATACTTAGTTTAGTTCCGGATAGATGAAAAACTTACGTCGGGCTAAACAACAGGGCCATTATAGCCGGCAGCCCTGCGATATTCGGCATGAACGTTGTGTGGCGAATCGATAGCTTGCCGCTGCCCTCATTCCGGCTTACGTCAGCTGCTACTACCAATCTATAAAAAAGGAAAAAACAAATAAATAAAATACTCAAACGCTTACAACATGTCTTAGAATGTATCTTAAACAAAAGTTTATTGAATTCTTTGATACAATATTACGTGTAAAGCAAAAGTTTTATGGCACCATGGAAGAAAAGGCTCAGGTCATAAGACTACTAATTATTCCAATGGTATTAATTAAATGTGTTAAAGTCAGTTAAGGGACGGAGGTTTTATTGACAGTTTTACGGGCGATAGGCTAACCCCTGTCACTACAATAGTCTCTCTCCATCATTATAATACCTCTAAATTTGTCAAACGAGACCTTAGATGGTTTCATAGCTTCTGGTGTTCTGCCTACCGCGTAAGGGATACAGGCGTGAAGTTATGTATGTATTAATGTGATATAGTAATTTTAAAAGTAGGAATTAAAAATGAGTGATTGTCTATCGCTTTCCGCTATGACTATTAAAGTTATTTTAATTTTAAACCATAGTTTATTGCGTTATATTTTACTATCAATCACTCGTAACCAAATGGACATTTGTAAAGACACCGAAACGTTAGGATTAAACGTAAAATATAATTTATATGTGGTAAATTCGGTTTGGAGCTTTTTGTAAAATGAAATTTCGGCAAATAAAAATATGGCTAAAAAACTTGATGAATAAAATAAATGGCATACCTTTCGTAAACCTCCTGAGGGTCGGTGTCCAGTAACACTGAGTTTACAGAGTTCCACTCGATGCTGACTTGGTCCTCTCGACTGGCGTACATAAGACTGTGCACTGTCGTTTCTAGGGGGCTGAAATAGAAAAAAACCCTTAGGAACGAACTAGTACATGATAATAAATAACATAAAATCCCCAGAGAATCACACCACATGGCCTCATAGTAAGCAAAGCTTGTGTTATGAGATACTATTTAGCGAACTAGGGGGAACCTAGAATAGAAAATACATATATAGATAAACTCCCAGTCCCAGAACATTTTTATTTCTTGTTACGTGCGGGAATCGAACCCGCAACCACTGGCGACTGAGGCAGACAGGTTTACCTTATCGCCAAAGTGGTCGTCAAGGAATATAAGCATCGTTTTTTACCAAACGCTCACCGGAATAGTGTTATTTAAATTGATATTTCCCTTGTCCATTGGCTAAATAATATTAGATTTACTAACTGGCTAACTAATTAAAGAATTGCCTCGACTACTTTTGTTGATTTTTGTAAACAAGGTTTAAAACAAAAAAACGGCATTTGAAATCGTTGAAAAGTAAAATAAACTAGTACATTGTTAAACTTAACACCCTTTCAAATCTTTATCAAAATTATGGTTACAGAAGTCACAAACTCTCTATACACGTTTTCTTTATTTTTCGAACAGGTATTTATCGATTTTGATGAAGTTTAAATCCGAACACCTCTGAAGGTATTTACATTAAATGCAACTAAAATTAAATTATTTATATTTTACATAATAATCGCATTACCGTCAAACAAAAAACATACAGAGGAATTGGGAACCTACTCCATTTTGAAGTTGATTCATCATCATCACCACCCATTGTATTGAGCTCACTGCAGGGCCATGAGTCTTTCCGCTGGGTGACGAAAAAGTTAACGCCCTAAACAGAAAAAGCTGGTCCAGTGTTGGTTGGTGGATGTCAGAACTTACAGAGCGCCGAAAGCTAATCAGTAGCGGTGTATGATGAACACAGATATTAGCCTTATTATTTGTATTTCCTTTATCAGTTATACACAGCACACTATAACAAACTACATATACACCTTGATACATAAGCACCGCCGTTATCATTGTATTTCTTTTATTTTTATTTTTGTTTTATATTGTAACCCATTTCTTTTTATTAACCACTTGTCCGGAGCCTGGAGAGGCTGGTAATCTGTCATACAGGTCTCCTAGTACAGATACCAGTCTCTCGCATAGATATACCGTAGATTGAATAACACTTGGATTTAATTTAAAACTGTTTAGCTCTTTGTTAAATCATCAATATAAGTTGCTATGTTAGGAATCAATCGATAAAACATTTTTAATTAACTTTAAGTTGAAATATTTTTCTATGTGAGAGAAAATAATAAAACATTTTTAATTTTCATTCATATTGAAGTTTATTTTCTAATAAAAATATGTTTATGTTCAATATGTATGTCTCTCAGGCTTAGTATCCGTTATCTTTAAAATAATAAATTTGCGCTAGATAATGTTGTGTGAATGTCGCAACTATTTATTAATTTAACAATTTATGTTAAAATTAAAAATCCACACAATATTTTAACAAAAAGGTTAAGTACAGAGGTACAGATTATTTCTACAGAAATTTCTTCCAGCAGACCTGACAAATGGAGAGTTTTATTATAATACAATTTATTTATTGCAGCCCATACATACCTATGAGGCCCATGTAAGCACATATCTTGCACACATTCCTTATAGTAGTCCGGGATGTCGATTTCCTTGAGTTGGTAGTAGGCTTGTTCCATTTGTTCGCGGCTGTAAGCGCGGCGCTGGGCTAAGGAGAGCTCCGGTGCGTTGAGACGAATGTCGTGATTCATCTAGAAGAGATAGCTTTGTTTAGTTATGTAATTATTATAACAACTAGCCTAAACCGACACCAATATTATGTTTGTAAATAAATTATTTTTACGCAGTTTCACAATTCACGTAGCTGCTGATCTAGTAGGAGTTTCTTTGTGAAATGCTACTACTGAATAATGTTGCTGTTTAATGGTAAATAAATTCAGAATCACTTCAGTAGGTTTCAAGTTTATTCAATACAATTAATAAAATCTAACATAGTATTTCTTCTTTATCATATTTTGTATAGAACAAAGGGTAAAATACTGAACGTGTTTTTACGTTGTTCTTGGTTCAGGCTTAATCGCGAATACTGCTTCTACGTTCCTATTCATCACAACTCTTTGTAATGAGCCCACTGCAGGGCTATGACTATGATCTCTTTGGTGACGAGGAGGTATAGGCCGTAATCCACCAAGCTGGCCCAGTGCTGGTTGGTGGATATCAGAATTTTCAAGCGCCGAAATGGCTTCTAACAAACCCATAGACTACTGTATACAAGTATAAAGCACCCGGGACCGACTGCTTAACGTGCCCTCCGAACCGTGGAAGCCGCTGTGAGAAAGAATGGTCGGCGTTCACACATCCAAGTACCGATCCGGCCGAGCGTTGCGATATCGATTCATATAAACAGGCGCCACTGCGCCACGACGATCCTTCAATGAAATTATAGGAGCAATACGAAACCTTGAGTCGGCAAAACGTCATAAACCATTTATAATTGATGTTCTAAATAAATCTCCAGGGCACTTAGCACCTAGTGAATCCAGCGTCCATTTTCCTAAATGTCTTATTTCTTAAGGGAATTTTACATGAGTATATCACTGAATAATAAACTGGGTGGGTTTTCTACAAAGTTACCTTAGATTCGTAGCTCTCTTCACAGGGCACGGCATAGCCCCTTTTAATCAACTCCTGGTTGACATTTTGGCGGCCATTGTCAGCCAATAACTCGACGGAAACCACGCCGTGGACTACAGAGTATATCTATTACAAAAAAAGGTTATTTTGAAGGACGATTATAAAGTTGTTGATAATAAATAACCAGAAATGTTTTTTATCGAATTTCCACATTTCATTCTGGGCAAACAACTCAGGGTAACAACATAAGTCTAGTAATTAAAAGTATAAGTCGTCATTGCCATGACAAAATTTACCTCTTCAAGCGTGAAGAGGTAAATAGAAGTGGTGTAAATATAAATATGTTTCAGTTAATTTCCATGCTGGACTGGGAGTGAAAGAAAAACATAGAATGTGCCAGCTGCTTCTCTTCCCTGGCATACTGTAAAAGTCGGTTAAGGGACAGAGGTTTTATTGGCATTTTTGTGGGCGATAGGCTGACCCCCTGTCACTGCAATAGCCTCTCGCAATCATTATAATACCTCATTAGTCAAACGTGACATCAGTTGATCTTATAACCTCTGATGTTCTGCCTACCCTATAAGGGATACAGGCGTGAAGTTATGTATGTATGTATTAATTTCTTGCTTTTGACAGATTGTACGGCCTTAAAAATGTAACTCCACTGGCTATTAACATTACTTTATTTGTTATTATACTTGAGATCTGTGGATTTTTGAAAATAAAATAAATAAAGTAAGTACATGTACCTTTTTCTTAAATTCATAAAAATATTCAAATTAGTAAAATTAGTATAGTATTACAAAATAGCATTGTTTGGAATGATTTCATTTTTCAATTTTGGCGAATTTTACGATCATATAATTTTATACTAACAAAAATGTATTTAAAACAATTCTTCTAAGTAAAGTAAACTTTGTCACAATCCTCTTCTTAAAATTCGCCATTCCGCCTAAACAAGTTCGTTTCCAAATTCCCTATCAGTTATTCCTATTTCCATATTTGGTATTAAACTACTAAATTTGTACTTAGAAAGAACCAATCATAACACAAAGACTCAACCTTAGCAATAAGTCCCGGCGCAGACACGAGCCTCTTAAACTCGTCAAAGGCCCGCTGCGTCCAATGCGCGTGCGCGTCCAATAGCGGCGAAGGGCCAACCCCGGCCAGCGCGCACGGCAGGGCTAAGGGCGGGGTAGACTTGCAAACTCCGAGGGGTAGCTCGCGAACGCTGCTTTGTTTGACGCGGCTGTGGACGCCAAAGTCTATGAAGAGGACCTGGTTGGGGATGAGAAATATTTTAGCAATTTTGTTTGGGTATCCTATTTATGTTTTAAAAGTTTGGGAGGCAAGATGCAAGTTTGCTACTTTTTCGTATTAAAATAATTAGCCGCTCGGATCATGGCACTTACTTCATAGCATCGCACTGATACGTAGCTCCCGATAATTCCGAATTTCTATATTACAATGCCTTGTTGTTCTTTATTGAAATAAAATAATGAAAGCAGAAAGACAAACATTTCCAATAGAGGTATTTCATACCATGAGCTAACAAAATTTGTAAATTTTTTTCAATAACATCATAATTCATATAAATCTATACTTAATATATACAGGTGAAGAGTTTGTTTTTTGTTTGTTTGTTTGTGTGTTTGTTTGTTTGAACGCGCTAATCTCAGAAACTACAAGTGGGATTTGAAAACTTATTTTTGCATTTGATAGCCCAACTCTTGAGGAAGGTTATAGGAAATCCCACGGGATCAAAAGTTACGCGTGTAAAACCGCCCGCGATGGCTAGTCTAATATAAATCCAATAATTACATAATAACATTAAATTAAAGTATACCTTGTGCCATTACAATATAGTCCATTTTAGATAAACATAACTGATCTCGTTGTTCTCGAAATTTCCTTGCTACTCAATTGAGTAGCACTGATTAGTGATGAGGGTTCAGTGGTGTTCGATTTATCGATATGGATTAAATAAACTGTGGATATATTTTATATCACTTCAAGATTTTATCACAAAAAATATATTTTAGGATGTGTTATGTTAGTTAGATGTGGATGTGTTAATTGAATATTTGTTTCTTTTTATGTCAATTTTTAAATACTATTAACTAGTAACATGCTTCAAGTACATATATGAATATTTTTAAGTTTTCGTTTAATAATACTCAATTATTCTTAAATAACTGAAAAAATATGCTAAATAAAATCATCAACCGACCAGGACTCGAACCTGGGACCTCTCGTTTGCAAATATGAAATTGTAAATAAAGTGTACATACTTTTTTTAAATCGTTTATTTGAAAAGAATACAGTAAGCAATATTTTAAAACATGTTTGTTCATGCAAGCATTATAATAGCAAAGATTCACAAAAAATACAGCTCAATACTTTCTACGTTGGCATGCCCCGCCTGCAACTACTATTTTTTATTTAAAAAAATATTAAACAGCTCTAATAGTCTGATATGCTTGTTTTGTGCTTTTTAGTTGAAACTTTAAGCACACAATAAAAAAAATATGTGTTTTTGTTTTGTTTCTATGTTGTGTTTTGTTTTTATGTTTTTATTCCGCATTCGGGTTTTTTAGGCTTTGTAATTACTCTTTTTTATTCAAGATAAATCTATATTTGTACCAAATTTGATTAAATCAGTTCTGTGGATTCTCAAACAAAATTTGATCCCCTATTTTTACTCTTTAACCCCTTTTTCGTCATAAAAGGCAGCCTTTGTCCATCCTTAGGGTTTGTGTATTTAGGTCTATGTACAGTTTTATTGAAATCGGATCATTACTATAAGCCTGAAAGCGCAACAAGATGACACACTTTCCATTTATAATATTAGTAGGATGGCCCTTCACTGACCGCTGCCGCAGTACCGCTTGCTTCGCTTCAACAGCTCGCGCAAGTGTGGCCTGCCTATATGAAACATTATACTTATTGCTGGTGACCTATTCAAAACAAAAGCAAGCCCTCAGTTGGCAAGCAGCGGTATTAACTCGGTAATGACAAGTAAAAATTACGTATCCGTTAGACTAGTTTTACCTTACCACTATTTAGCATTAAGAGTCAAAATTCTATGAAAACAAAAACTGGTCCCCGAGTAGAAGTTATTGTCGAGTAGAAGTTATTATTTGTCCATGTCATAAATTGATCATGATGGATAACAAGGTCTGAACTACATTACCTTGTTAATTGATTTTGAGTTCAATCAAAGTGTCATAAGATTGTAGTTCTAATTTAGGATATGAACTAAAAAAGCTGTTATGAACTAAAATAGAAACAAAGATTCCTATTCGTTGTTTTTCTGTAGTCTATACTAATATTATAAAGAGGAAACCTTTGTATTTTTGTATGTTTGTATTGAATAGACTCAAAAACTACTGGACCGATTTCAAAATTTCTTTTACCATTACTTAGAGGGATTCTTCCGAATCCGTATCGGTTACTTTTTATCCCGAAAATCCCGCGGGAATCGAAATTGTGCGGGTAAAACCGCGCGCAACAGCTAGTGTACAATACAGAAAAAAGACTTCTTCGTGTGCGTTTGGCGACATCGGTTCCCATACATGTTCATTGGCATAACATTTCCAAAGTTTTCTGTCTTCCGTGCAGAGCACTATCAAGATACAGTTAGTGCTGTATCAAAGTCAAGCTTTATTTGTGTGATATATTTATATTTTCTTTCTTTGGTTGACATCGTCTGGTACTCACTTCTAACTGTCCATGTGCAGTGCTAGCAAGCACCCGCGCCCTCGCTAGACTATTGTCAGCGCGCGGCGCCGCCACCACGTCTCCCGGTCTCGGCGCCGTTGCCCCTAGCAACGGCTGCCTCAAGGCTGCTACTATGGACCGGAGCTCGCTCGCGGCTGACGCATCAGCATATTGCGCCCAGAAACGACCTACTGATGGTAGCTGTGGACAAATAATTAGTATTATGATAGGGTGTAATAAACATACAAAGAAATAATAATGTTACTTAAAAATCTAAATGTTAAAATTATGTTTGTAAGTATTCAAACAGTAAATACAAACATAGTTATACTGTAATCTTATACTAACACAAATGGATGTCTCGTATCCGAAAACTATTATCAACCGACTTCCAAAAAAGGAGGAGGTTCGCAATTCGTCTGTATGTTTTTTTATGTGTCTTTGTTACAAGATATTTCAGACAATATTTTCTTAATTCATATGATAGAGAATACTTCATAGTTGGTGCCATATAAATTTCATCGAAATCGGTTGGGAACTTCATTGAAAATTTTAAATTTTTGAAACAATACGTATGATTTCGGAGAATGTTTACGTGGATGACATTATTAGTGAGCCAAAGTGTTGACGTGAAGTTGGTCTTTTTAATGCTTTGAATTCGTTAATTATTTGATTTGAAACATTTCATTAATGTTTACAGCTTTTGATTTTGTAATGTGTTCAAAGGAAGTCTTTTAAAAGGAACACCTTAAATGTGCGTTTTTTTTGACTGATTTGGTTGTAGGCTTACTTAGACCAAACATTTGATGAATCGGATATAGTCTGGCTAATGAAAGTAGAGACTGGAAAAACCTGGCGAAATTACAAAAATAGCATCATGGTAACCCCGACAATATTACGGAATACATGGATTAAACAAACTTGATACTTGATTATTTTTTTTATGAAAGTATCGTAAAAAATAACAAAGTTGGTTCTGTCCTACTTTTTGATGAGAGATATAGTATGAAAATGATAGGCAACTAGTTTTAATCAGGTTTAAAAATAAAACAAGAAAATACAATAATTATTTTTATTCATTGCAATCAAAATCTGAATCCAGTAGTTCGATATGAAATAAATCGTCAGTCACTGGTATCGCTGTTTCCTACATTGATTGTGAAACTATCAAAATTTTCATTTTTTTATTCATTTTCAAATACGAACATTCGAAAATCTCAATTACCGAAACCACCAACAACCGTTCGATTGACAATAGTGACATCAGAAAAATGACTTTGACATTCATGCTAGTACAGCCATATAAAATATTTGCGAAAATCCCCAGTGTCTACTTTTACTAGCCAGACTCTAGTGAACATTTAAAAAGTAGTTTATTTTTTTAAGACCAGCAAAGTGCTTTAAATAGTAACCCTCAAGGTATAACTTAGCTCGGCGCTATTGCGAATTAAGTGGATCCCAAAGTTATATCTGTGCTACACAATCAGAAGGTTTTGTTGTGTTGTATTGTTCATGTTAAGGGAATTTATTTGACTGGAAAGTAAATTAAATTAGAACTCACATGACAGATCTTGATAGGAAAATGTGTATCGTCGATCTCTGGTAGTCGCGGGACCAATTTCTGAATGTCAAGCGTCATCTTGTCAGTGTCAAATGCTAATGCCAGCTCATGTGCCCTTTGCAAACTGAAAGGAAGAAGACAGTCAAAAAAAGAAGTTAAAAACAGAGAATAACTTGTGTAACATTTGTGTGCATGCATTGGTCTGTGTTTGTGTTATGTTTGATGTGTTCGTATCAATATTAAAATAGCATAAATATTTCTGTTCGCTAAGCACTCTATATAACAGAACCATATTAGGAAAGTAGCTTTGGGACTAAATGGCGGTATGTGCATATATGACTAAAATATTATATGCTAGATAAAAAATGTTTAACCAAAACACTTAGAGTATAATACAGAAGGAAGCTATAGAGCGCCGGTTTAGCTCTGGTCCGTTGTGCCTAGCGTAAAAGTTCTATAGATACTTAGTTATGGTAAAGTGTTTCAATAGTGTTGTCCTATTTATGACGACATTTCTGCAAAGATATCGATAGTTGGTATTATTATGATGAATCTATTAATCTATTGTAATGGATATAAATATTAGGTTGGAAAGCTAATTTATTATATTTTTATTAAATATCAGAATTACTTTAAGTTTTTACAATAGAAGTATTTACATCTAGAATATTCTTAAAGTTTATTTACTTATGTTTATATGAGACAAAATTTAAATCAATGTTAGGTATAAATAAAAAACTTTTTTATTTTTATTAAGTATGTATACTTTTTAATTTCATATTTCTAGTGATAAAGAAAGGAAACGACGACCCTATTATCTCTTAAAAAGCGTTAATTTATTTAATACTTGTCGTTTTGTTTCCTTAATATTACATTTGCGTATTCGATATTTTATCCTGATATCCACATATTTTTGCACCACTGCACGCAACAAATTAACTAAATGATTACTGCAGGGGAGTTGCTGAAATATATGTTCATGTAGACATGTAAAAATTTCTTTGCGAAGAAACGACTTCAAAGTCTCATTAAATACACTTATGGCTGTTAAATTGTTTATTGTTTTTTTAATTACCATTTCAGTCTGCATACAAATCTCATTATTGTGTTGAGCAAATACCGGTTCACGTGTAGCTATGTATGAAATCATTTGCTTTGATGCGTCGGACAGAAAAGTCTTGAAAGCTATCATCAAAATCAGCCTTAAATTGAGAGTCTGTCATTTCACTCGTTTCATCAGCCTAAGATCTATATTCTTTAGTTGTTAGATTTATACTGCCAGTGGATGATGAACAATGCAGCAAATTTATGTTTTCTAAAGGAAATCTTTACCACTTTTTCTTAATTCCATGTGAACCAAGAGTTTTTTGTAGATTGCTTTGAACTGCATGGCAGACGGCTGCCTTATCACGTAACTTGCAAGAGCAAAGCGATGGCATAAATTGCGCAAGATTTGTAAAAAAATAACTAATTCGCATTACGTTTCAGCAAAAACAAAGCCATAACAAACCGACGACTGTGCTGCCTCTATCGTACAATCGATATACTAAAAGTGCATATAATTCCTTTAACTTTCATACTTTTCGTATCACGTAAGGTTTTTGACAACGATTGCAGAGTTATCAGCGACCCATCTTAGCTGTCGGCATAGAGTAACTTATATACTGGATAGGAAACTTGAGGGATAAAACTTACGAGAAGTTCGCTTTTTTGTCTTAAATCTTTAAGTTTATATACTTTTCTGCGAAATTTTACAAGCATATGTTTCACATTTTATTAGTTTCTTTTTTAGCTACCAAATTGTTTACGGCGCTAGTATCGTAGCAATAAATGCATTCTGCGATCAACGAACGATTGAACAGCTCTCGCTTACATAATACGATGTAAAGCAATGGATCGCGCGTCCATGGCGTGATGACTGCGCCATATAGCTGATCGCTAATGTTTACGTGATAAGGCACCGGGTTTTCGTTAAATCCGCCATGACGGCCGGACGGTTTTGTTCATATCCGTGCTTACGGTTCATATGTAGTAAAGGGCGCTCTATAGCTTGCTTATGTATACTCTAAGCAAAATCTTATAATTACAATAATGATGAATACTATCTGATCTAAAGCAAGCTAATGTTATAAAAATCAAACACATATAAACTATTTTTTAAACTGGCATAACGAGGAATGGAAATCACGACTTCACGTTAAAATTACGCTAAATTAGCATTTTGATAACTTACGGTAACATCGGGATTCTGATGTCAATTTTAAGTTGTCTCGCTTTTACTGCCTTGTACACTGGCAACACCACTTGCCCGGGAATAGAAGGGTCCTGAAAATCATAAAATTAATTAAATGAATATGTCGGATAACAAAAAAGAGAAGAAAAAGCGTTATTCAGAAAACACGATAGAATTAATCACTGGACAGTCACTTGGTACCGAGTCTGAGGGCTTGGGTATAACCCTAATCACAACAAAGTCTTTATCCGCGAGTCCGTTCCGTCAGTTACTTCGCAGTTACATTTACAATGCTAACTCAATTAATACCGAGCTTCTATTGACCGTCAGGTTAAGATACGTCTGCGCGCCTAGCCTTCCTAGCCGTATCTGTCACTTGCCATCATTCCACTTCAAGATAAAGTATCCTATGGCGCTACACTCGAATGTCAAACAGTCATTCATTGCATTTAGCGGCCTCGATAACAGTAATGCCAACATTCTTCCGTTACCATAAAGTCATACAAACATAATAATATCGCTAACTTATTGTTAGCTCTGACAAATACATATTGTTATTATTATGTTATTATTATAACTGGATTGAGTTAAATCATTTCACACTACTACGGTCACGAGCGACTATGGGAACATGATTTCTATACTTAATTAACGGTAATTTCAATTCAAGACTAATTAAATCTTTACTTAAGTTTTTACTTATATCTATATATATTTCAGAGTACTAGTAAAATAAATAATTTCTTACCCCACTTTCTCTGTCTCGTTTTGCATGTCGTCCAGAATCATCAAACGTAAGATACACTTTTCTGTAGACAAAAAAAAATGTTATTATAATGTAAATCATAGTTCATACAAGGATTGGTTGAGAAAAGCATCCCCCGCTTGATAGTATGCAGTTTTTTTTGAAAACTGTCAAAAGAAACCTTTTTTATATATTTTTTTTCTTTTTTTTTGTGACAGCAGGTTCTATGTCAAGGTCCCCCAATTAGACAGATAAAAGACAGATTCGCCACTAAAATAATTTATTTGTAATTATGTTAAAGACATAATTATCATTTACGACGAAATAAGGTAATTTCATAAAAGCAGGAATGAAAGGCAACGCGTTCACTCTGTATTTCGGGCTTATCTTATTATCCTGTAATCTTACTATAGATCTTTTGTTTAAAATAGAAATATAATAATTTTCGTAACACAATCCGACTCACGAGGCAAATTTCTAACGCGTCCTTGAGAGATTATCGTTTAAAAAGTTTTTTAGCTTTATTGACTATGTGTACAATACATACCGGCTATTTTTATCAAACGTAACTCGCGGCTCGTCACCAATTTTTTGTCTGATCGCATTCTTGATTGCTGAAGCGTAGATAACTCCTGGCTGACCGTCGGGAAAATTCTTCAAATATACCTGAAATAAGATGTGTTGATGAATATTATAACAAAACTACATTCAAATTAAAGTTAATTTTAAACGAAATTGGTGTATGCGTCAAATAAAAAAAAAAGTCAAATTAATTATAGTATTTAATTGAACTGATTAGCCAAACGAAGTTTAGTATTCCTGAAGTTTTTTTTTTTTTTAATTTTTGTGTTTACATCTGTGAGGAACTTTAAGTAGCTCTTCGTTTTGTCTTAAGGGGGATTTTGAAACTCGCGAAACGGGACTGACAATTTAGAAAAAAAAGTATAAACTCTTTTCGTTAAATGATACAATATAAAAATCTAAGTTGCTTGATAGATGAGGCTTCACTGAGGCATCATCATAATTTTAAAATTATACTTGATTATAGGCCACTTATTCTTCAAAGTATCTAAATACTTTTACACTTTCAAAAACTTAAGTAGTCATTTATTTCTATTCTCCCAACTTAAATAATTATAATCGTTAGTTAGTGAGCATATAAACGAAAGAATAATAATCTTTCTTTCTATTTTCACTTGCCATTAATTTGTTTTTGTTACTTTAAATTATCTGTATCTAAAAATAAAATATGTATTTATTTAGGCACAATATTTGAAAATTTCAATGTGGTCATCAATTTTCGATGCTGACTGTACAACTTTAATTAGAATTTTAGAAAATAAAATAACCTACCGTATTCCTGGGATCCAAGCCAGACAACATCTTGACGGCGTCTCGCTCGCGGGCCTCGTCTTGAGACACTTGAACGAAGTATTGCGGATAAAACGCGCCTGCCAGTATAACCTGAAAGTCAATAAATTAAGAAATATTTCTCGTATTCACACAACATTATCTAGCCCAAATAAAGATTCTTAAAGCATTTGTGTTTTGGATACTAGATAACAGATAATAAACTTAAGAAATATATAAACATATGTATGGAATAAACACATGTTTTTTATTAGAAAATAAACTTAAATAAACATCTGCGATTTGACGGCTAATACTATGTTCATCGCACAAATATCCACCGCCACTAGGATTCAGTGCATACATGAAATCCATTTGTGCGATACAATTATTTTTGCATTACAGCATAAATTCAGAATTCAAGAGTAACAGCAGATTTTAATATCAAATTTTGTTCTAGATGTTGCGTTGTTGTTTAAACACTAAGATGTATTAGCGTTAAAATGACAAACAAAATCTACATTTTTGTTTATTAAAGAATCTTCGGTTGAATATTTTGATTTAATCAGTATAGAATTCCACTATTAGTTGATGATGACATTGGCCGTGGTAAAAAATACTGTCATTAATCTGCATCATTAGTTCGATTATCCTTGATTTTAACTATAAATACCATCTATATATTTTTTCGGTGAATTGAAAAATACCTTTAAAGCCAAATTGAGTTCGTTCCTGGGCCAGGGCGAGCCGCCCTTGACGGCCTCGATGCCTTCCCGCGACAGCCGCACGCGCAGCTCGCGAACCATTTCGTCCATTTCGTGCAAACTCCGCACTTGCACGTAGAAGCGACGCGCCCATTGGACTTCGTTGGTTCCTTTCTGTTTGAACGCTTGGCTTTTACGTAGATGGTTCCAAACCTGGGAATTTTTAAATATTATTAGGTTCTTATAGGACAAATATACATTTTTGAAGTATTTCAAATCTTTTGTGAAGTTGCAGTGGGATTATGAAATTTGTACATATAGTGGCTGAAAATAAAAACCGCTGCGTTCACACATTTTAAAACATATTAAAAACACAAATTGAAAATAAGATGAAAACTACTTATATGCGTTTCCTATTCCTAGCATAACCTTTGAGATACTTTTTATGTGCAGAGATTTTCCATTTAAATGGGTAACAAAATTTAAATCTAGAAGAATGATGGGTCTGATCAGATTCAGTTGGTCTGGTAGTTGGTGTGCACCATGGAATAATTCTACTTCGAATTAAAATTAATTTATTAATAGTTAACTGTTAATATGATCATATCCCAGTGTATTTAAATCGAAACATTTTTTCATTTCCAAGTACACAAAAAGACTATGGTGAGTTATTTTTTTTATATGTTTGAGTGGCCGATATTAAAATCTTACCTTATACACATTCAGCAAAGTAATACAATCGCTCGTACACCCGTCAGCCCAAGTCAGCTTAGAGTTGTACGCGTGCAGTCTCTCACGGAACGGATTGCTGAAGATACTCTTCACTGACATGGCCGCCGCTGTAATAATCAATAGGCGAATTTATTAAGGAAATCTATCTGATTTATGTGACAAAAGTGATTGTAAGGATGTATGTATGTTTGTTACTTAAATACAAAACAGATTTGGACTAAATTTGGAATAGATCACTCTCTCTTGGGTCGGTCCCTCATGTCTGAGGATCGTGGTCAGCATCAAGGCTGCATTTGGAGCGGATGATCTGCCGCCATCGGTTTCGGTCCAGCGCGTCTCTTATTAGCGTATGGAATTTAGAGGTCGACGAGTCTTTCAATTGATCGATCCATCTCGAAGGCGTACGACCGCGTGATCTTTTGCCTTCGGTGTTCCCTACCACAATCAATTTTTCCAAATTGTCATCTCCTCTGCGCATTGTATGGCCGAAGTACGACAGTATGCGTTGTTGGCATATGGTTGACAAGCGAATCTTTATTTGGAGTTGGGTTAGTATAGATGCATTGGTGCGCTTTGCAGTCCAAGATATTCTAAGCATTCGTCTCCAGCACCACATCTCAAATGCATCAATTCTTTGTCTCTCTCGGGCCAGGATTGTCCATGATTCTACTCCATACAGGAAGATGGGGAAAACCAGAGCTCGTACCAATCTGATCTTGGTTTTGATGCCAATCCCCCTTTTCTTCCAGATGTTGTTCAATCGGGTCATCGCATCTTTTGCCATTCCAATTCGTCGTCTTATCTCGGGAACACAGCTGCCGTCGTTGCAAATTTGAGAGCCGAGGTATATCTAGTGGTTCACGATGTTGATGCCAGAAATGTTGCAATTGATGTTCATCAGCTTCTCGGCTCGATCCACTATCATTACTTTGGTCTTTGCTCTATTCACCGACAAGCCTATATTCCCACTTTCCATCCCGAGTCTCTGGAACAGCTCACTCATATCTTCCATGGATGTTGTTAGAAGAACGGTGTCGTCAGCATAGCGGAGATTTGACTGTCTCTTCCCACCCACAGGGAAACCCTTCTCCCAGTTTTTCATGGTCTTCCGAATTATATATTCACCATATATGTTGAAAAGTAGAGGAGATAGTATGCAGCCCTGTCTCACCCCTTTTTTTGTTTGGAACATATTGGAGCATTCTTTTTTTTTTTTTATATATTGTAAGGATAGGACGTTTGTCTTCCATGCCACCTGATGGAAAGTGCGCATGAAGACTATGGTGTTACACGTCCATCCACGAGAAACCTATTCACTCGACACTTAAAAGTTCCAGGACTGTAGTGGTCAGGAAAAACAGACGCAGGCAGATTGTTCCACACCTTGGCAATCCGTACCAAAAAGGAACTATCGAAGCGTTTTGTTCGACTTCTTGGTATATCCACTATATACGGATGGAAGTTCTGTCTGCGTCTGGTAGTCCGGTGGTAAAAAGGGGTGGGTTCAATTTGGTCAAAAAGAGCACTCGCACACTCACCAAAATGTAGCCGATAAAATACTGTCAAACAAGCAACCTTACGACGATGCTCCAGCGTCTGCAATTTTTTATTTGTAAGGTTGTTGTTATTTATGAGTTTTCGGGCTCTTCGGTCAACAGTTGTTCCGGTCAATAAAAAGCGTTTGGAGAGATTTAGATGTAGTATTATTAAAAATATGCCCCATATAGCCCACTCCAACAATGTAAATTTACAATACAGTAATTTAAGTAGTATAATAAATAAACAACATGAGAGTGTATTTATTCCGAAAAAAGTCTCTCCAAACAATTGTAAATCCTTCAGTGATTGGGCTACCACAGGTATACATATAAGTAGAAAGCACCTATATGATCTCTATCATGAGAAATCATATAACAAAAGTGAAAGTTTTTGCAACTACGTTAGAATTTACTCAAAATTATTTAAAAGAGTATGTGCCGCAGCCAAATCTATATATCTAAGTAATAAGATAAAAAATAGTTCTAATAAGACTAAAACAACATGGAACATAATAAATAAGGAAACTGGAAAAGTTAAGGATCGCAATACTGAGTTTAAACTTGTAATTGACAATAAAACCATTAATGTAGATGAAAATGTTGCGACAGCATTCGAAAATAGTTTTGCTGACATTCCAGTTTCAACTACTAAATTGTTAAATTCTTCACCTGTGGTGGCTGAATCATTGCTGAAAAATCATGTAAGTGAGTGCAAGGAGTCTTTCAAGTTCCAACCCATAGACACCGGGGACATTTTTAAAACATTTAAGACAATTGATGTTAAAAAGACAACTGATTTGTGGGGCATATCTGTTGAAATCTTAAGTTCTATCATAGATGTAATAGCTCCTTGCCTTGTTGAAATATTTAACAACTGTATTATAAGTGGGGAGTTTCCTGATTTAATGAAGCATAGTAAGGTTATTCCTTTATTTAAATCGGGTAGCTCTACGGACCCTACTAATTTTAGACCAATTTCGATTTTACCAACATGTAGCAAAATTTATGAAAAAATTATTCTCAACCAGCTATTAGCTCACTTCACAAAAAACAATTTACTTCATAACAAACAATTTGGATTCACAAGGGGTCGTTCGACAACTGATGCTGGTGTTGAACTGTTTGAAGTAATAGCTGGTGCCTGGGAGGGGTCACAGGATGCTCTAGGTGTATTTTGTGACCTATCCAAGGCATTTGACTGTGTTCAGCATGACACTCTCATCAGGAAACTCCACCACTACGGCATCAAAGGCACTGACCTCAAACTTTTGAATTCTTACCTGAGTGATAGAATCCAGAAGGTTGAGGTTAACCGGAAAAGGTCAGCTGGGTCGGTTGTGAGAATGGGAGTGCCTCAAGGTTCAATTCTGGGCCCATTTTTATTTTTAGTCTATATAAATGATCTACCCTATATGGTAGGCAATAATCACGATATTGTATTGTTTGCTGATGACACATCATTAATTTTTAAAATGATAAGGCAGAAAACCAACTACGACGATGTAAACAATGCTCTCTCTAATGTAGTACAGTGGTTTAATGTAAATAATCTAGCTTTCAATGATAAAAAAACTAAATGTATAAAATTCTCCGCACCAAATGTAAAACAAGTTGAGTCTGATCTGCGGCTTAATGGGAACAGGTTGAATCTAGTAGATAACACTGTTTTTCTTGGAATTACCTTAGATTCTAAATTGCAATGGGGCGCCCATATCTCACAGCTAGCGAGTAGACTTAGTTCTGCAGCGTTCGCGGTAAAGAAAATTCGCTCATTGACTGATGTTAATACGGCGAAGCTGGTTTATTTTAGTTATTTTCATAGTATAATGTCCTACGGCATCCTACTTTGGGGCAATGCCGCAGACATTGACACGATATTTACACTGCAGAAAAGGGCTATTCGTGGAATGTATAAACTTGGAAGTAGAGAATCTCTAAGAGAAAAGTTTAAAGAGATTGGTATCTTGACCTTTGCATCACAATATATATATGAAAACATTATGTATATTTATAAGAATAGTAGTAAATTTAAAACCATGAAAGATAAGCATGATAAAAATTATTCTGTAATGACAAGGAACGACCATAAATTAGCGTTTCCCAAATTAAGGCTGGCTAAAAGCACCAAATCATTTATGGGAATGTCAATACGTATTTATAATAAAATACCACAGTCAATTCAATCTCTAACGTTTAATAAATTTAAAAGAACTATCAAAGAAACATTATGCAAAAAAGGCTACTATAAACTCCAAGATTATTTAGATGACACAAGAGCGTGGGATTGATGTCTCCACAGGTTATTTCCAAATATTAAACATTAATGTAAGCTATGTAAGCAGCTTGGCTGCGACATGATATTGGCAAGCACGAATAGCTGTCTTCTGTTTGTTTGTTCATGTCATAGCAGAGCTGTATTTCTGCCAAATTGTACCTATAATAAGCACTTTTTACAAAAGAGTGCCGAGAGTTTTTTTTCCGCCGGCTTTTTTCCTCTCGGTCTACCTAGGGTTCTACTTTCATTCCGTTTTTTAAAGCCGAAGAAGAAGTAGTAGTAGACATCACCAAGACATTGGTGGATAATGGGCGATCATTATCTTTATAAGCTGAGAGACGCACACTTCTCGACGGAGGCCTTCCCCTGGATTCTTCATGTCGTCCGGACCCGCGCCGCCCTCATCCAGCATTTGACGTTCGTAAAGTGTATAAAATTACCTACTAGGAATAAAAAAGTTTTCATTTTCATTTTCATTTTCATTTTCATTTTCATTTACAGAGTCTAGCGCTTCGAGCTGGTATTTGGCAGAACCATCCCAAAGGTGACTACAGTACTCCATGCAAGACCTCACTTGGGCTGTGTATAAGTTGAGGAGCCGTTCAGGGCTGAAGTACCGCCGGACCTTCGAGATGATACCCAATTTTTTGGAAGCCGTTTTTGCCATAGACTCAATTTGTTGTCCGAAGTTTAATTTGGACGTTATAGTGACGCCCAAAAGCCCTAGTTGATCGGTGATGGGAACAGATACATTCTGGAAAGTGGGCGTAAGAGTAAAGGTGCTCTTTTTTGCGGAGCTTGTGTTTTGGAGGCATTGAATTTGACCAGGTTAGATTCGCCCCAATCGGACACACTCCGCAAGGTCGAATCAACGCGCTCAATCATAGACTCTCTCAAAACCTGGATTTCATGGGCGCTCGTTCGCGCATTGGATATATATCTCTCAACAACAGTGCTGTCATCAGCATATCCAATAATGCCTGGTGTTAGGAGGTCATTAATGTGCAGCAAGAATAAAGTTGCAGAGAGAACAGATCCCTGAGGTACCCCGGCATTAATCGCCATTAGGTCAGAGGAGTAGCCGTCTAAGACTACTCGAATCGACCGTTCCCTCAGAAAATCAGATATCCAGTCGCAGAGCCCGGTCGGTATGCCATATGCTGGAAGCTTGCTTAAGAGACCATCATGCCAGACTTGTGCCTATCTTGATGAAAGAACGGTTCCCCATGTATAAGTTTTGGATAAGAGATACAAGGTGTTCTGGTACTCCCATTTCGAGTAACACATTCCATAGTTTGCCCCACTGGACACAGTCGAAGGCTTTTGTGTAGTCAATGAAGCACAGGATCACCGGAGTGTTGAATTCTCTGCTCTTCTCAATTATTTGGCGGACGTTCAATATTTGTTCCCGTGTTCCTCTGTCTTTGACGAAGCCGGCCTGTTCTTCGGGTATTTGACGGCTTAAAAAGTGATTCAGTCGCTTATTGATAACATGGAGGAGGATTTTACTCGCATGAGATAGTAACGCTAAAGTTCTGTAATTTCCACAATCTTTCGAAGAGCCCTTTTTATGAATAGGTATAAATACCGATTCTGTCCAGTTTTCTGGCCATTTTCCAGTCTTCCAAATGGTATTACAGATTTCGGTGATAACTTTTGTGCCTTGTTCACCTAGGTGTTTGAGGATTTCGGCTGTAATAGCATCTTTACCGGGTGCTTTATTGCATTTGAGAGCTTTGATGGCTTGCTCAATTTCTGATGGTAAGATATCAGGTTCTTCTGTCGACCATTTAATATTAGCAGCGGTAGGCTCTCCTGTGTCATATAACTCCGCGCAGTAGTTTTTCCAGCGCTCCAATACGTGAGCTACGTTGGTAAGTAAATGCCCGGCTTTATCTCCAATGGCACAGGTTTTTGGCTTACGAGTTCCAGTCAGCTCTTTTACTTTTTGAAAAAGATACCTAGATTCGTGTCTCAGAGAGTGTTTTTCGAGTTGGAGGCAGATTTCGTTGATGTGATTATCATAGTCTCTTCGACAGTGTAGTTGAACTTGGCGGCTCAGTTCTGCATATCACACACCATTAATATACTCCAATGGAACAGTTTTTAAATTTCAAAGGCTGGTTAAAACTGGTCAAGCAGTTTTAGTAACTAATAATAGTAATCAATTCATGCGTCCTCAGAAAATTTTCTCTTTTACAATAACACAAGGATGTAAGTAAGTAGATTCATATTTCAACCCATATCCTATAAAACCTTAATAACTTACAAAATCCTTTAGCGTCATCTTCCCATGCAACTCGTTAACGACGAAACAAACCTGTATTAGAGTACTTTCACTACTTTTCCACGGCGACCTTCGAGAGGTGGGCCGACTTTGTCGTCGCTTTTTTGGGATTGGGAATGAACACGAGTTACAAAATAGCACTCACCCATAATAATACACTCGTCCAGGCACCCGAACAGATGTCCCAGCACGATGAGCTTGGATAGCCTCACGTCCAGCGGCAGTTTGGACATGATCCGCCCCATGTGGGTGAGGTCGCCGTCCGTGGGGCACCATTCGTCGTCTATGTACTTAGTTAAGCCTCCTAGCTGTGAAATAAAAAAGTAAAATATAATTTAATTTCATTAATAAGTACGTACTAAAGTATTGTGTGACCGTGTTTCTCGTTTAAGATTATAATTTTTGGTATGGAAACTTCACTGGTCTCTGTATAAATTATATATTTTACCTATATGTCTATAATAACTGTTTCCTGAAAAAAGTAAAATAAAAAAAAATATCAAATCTTTATGACAAAAGTTGTACTGGCAGCCCCATCTATTGGTAACGTTATGTAACTATTAGTAACTTGAGTATGAATATTGGTTTATTTGTTGCAGTGTAGACTTTTGAAAAAAAAAATATATTTGTAATAAATAAGTGTAGTGCTAGCACCAGCCGGTGTAGTGTAATAATAATAATAATAAAAACTCTTTATTGCCATGAAATTTAAAAATAATGATTACAAAAAAATAATAATAATAAGAGAGATGACAATTTCGGCGGCCTTATCGCTTTAAGCGATTTCTTCCAGGCAACCAAAAACAATTATAAAAGAAATTACAAACTTAAACTAGGGCAGAGCATTTAACTTGTAAGAATAAACATAATAACTATAAATTACTAAAATTACAAACTATTAGACACAATATTTTACAAATATTAATAATTACAGATATATAGATTAATTATTTTAGATAAACAGATATTAATATTAAATCCGAAAGCAAGTTACTGATTTGTGTGAAAAAAAAAAAATATTTAGACACATGTGATTACAAGATACCTACCTCCGATAGCAACCTTACAGGGACAAATATAAATTTTTCAGTTCTTTTTTAAAGGAAGTTATGGTTTTTGCATTGTGAATATGGAATGGTACTGTATTCCATAAGGTTGCTGCATGCACTGTAAACGATTTATGAAAGAAATTAGAGGAATGCAAAGGCGTCGCTAAGAGCATGTTGTTTGACGATCGTAGATTCCTTTCGTGTGTTTCATGTCGAAAATTGAAACAATTATTTAAATACGTAGGTGTGGAAGGATTGAACAGTATCCCATAAAGCAGAGAAAGAACATGAGTATTCCTGCGAAGGCGAATTGGGAGCCACTTAAGCTTATTGCGGAAATCTGATACATGGTCATACTTACGTAAAGAAAATATAAACCTTATACATATATTTTGGAGGCGCTCAAGCTTGTCTAATTGCTCCTCGGTCAAATCGAGATAAGTTACATCTGCGTAATCCAGTATGGGTAATAGGAGGGACTGTGCGAGCGCAATTTTTGTAGGTATTGGCAAGAAGTTTCGTAGGCGTCTCAGAGAGCCTACTGCAGCAAACATCTTCTTTCGGACGGCGTCAATTTGATGCTTCCACGATAGAGTGCAGTCCATGAGAACACCGAGGTTTTTTACTACTGAACAGTAATTAATTAGTGTAGTGGTAGCATACATTGCCTTCTATGCCAGAGGTCCTGAGTTCGAATCATGGCGGCGACGGATATTTGTGTGATGAACGCAGACATTAGTTGTCAAGTCATGGATAATAATCATGACATACATGTTTTAAATGCGTGTAAAAATCAAAACAAAAATATATGACCATCGTCTTCCAATGTCTCAAAAACTTTTCTAGTCTTTCATCTTTCGAACGATGTGCCACATGCTATAAAAACTATAAAAAACCTCGCGAAATTTGCTAAATCAATGAAAGGGGTCGCGTTTACCTAAATTAAAAATTGTGGTAAAAAAACTTTTTGCATACGGGAATCAGGTAGAAACTGCTATATAAGTCTTGCGAAGTAAAATCTATCTCTTTGGATTTATTTTTTTTAACCGCGACTGCTACCGAACGTTTGTGCATTTTTTAACCAGAGGAAATCCTAATGGATACCTGGTCTTGAAAATATAGCAAATTATAAAAATTGCTTAGAGTCGTTATCATTGAAAGAAGTGTATGATGAAACAGATACAAATAAAGCATTCAATAACATTCATGATATGTTTATGCTATTTAAAAAAGATAACCGTTGTACAAAACTCAAATGGCTCACTAAAGGTATTAGAAAATCTGCAGATTATAAACAAAAACTCAGATTTACTTACTATAAAACAAGGCAAATAGTTGATCAAATAAAATATTTTAAATACAACAAATTATTCAGAAAATGTGTAGACATGGCAAATAAAAATTACAATATGACATTCCTTAAAAGGGCAACCAATATATCAAAAGCTACTTGGAATATAATTAAAAACAATGTGATTCCTGAACAGTCTAAACCTGAAATTACAAAATTAACTTTTGATAAAATAACATATTCCTCGATAAATATGCAATTAATTAAATGACTATTTTATTCATAATTCCAAAACTGACCACTTGACTAAAGCTGAAAGCTGTAAATATGTTAAAATAAATAATAATAGTAATGTTTCTTTTTCCAACTGACTCTAAAGAAATAGTCAACAGTCTTAATGACACAAATTTTATAGGGTATGATGGCGTACCCACTAAAATATTAAAACTATGTAAAAACATACTGGTCCCAATCTTAGCTCACATCATAAACTTATCCTTCATACAAGGTGTTTACCAAGAGAAATTAAAAACCACCGTTATTAAGCCACTTCATAAGAAAAATGATACAGATGATCCAGCTAATTATAAACCACTATAGCTCTTATAACTAACCTATCAATTTTTTTTTTAAAAGTAGGTATGTATGTAAGATTAAAAAAGTTTATTGATAAACATAGTATTCTTAGTGCATGTCAGTTAGGATTCCAAAAAGGCAAATCCACTTCCCTAGCAGCATTTAAATTAGTAAATGAAATACTTAAATGGACGAATAACCGAAAGAAGGTTTCGGTTATTCATCTATTTAAGTCAGGAATAGTGGTATTTTTTGACATGAGCCAAGCGTTCAATTGTGTATCACATGCGACCCTATATGGTAGGTAAAAAATAAACAAATTTGTAATTTTAATACAAGATTTCCTAACAAAATATGTTTACCAAATATAAAATCTGACATATGATATAGAAATAGCTTGACAATGTCTATAAAGTTATATAATAAGTTACCTACTCAACTAAAGAACCTACCGATTAACAAGTTCAAATCTGTCCTTAAAAGATGGTTAATCGAAAGATGTTTTTACTCTGTGAATGAATATTTAAATTTAAAAACTATTGACATTAAACTCTCTTATATTTGTTATTAAATTAATTTTGTAACTAGGTTAATAGGCTGACATTTCTGTATTCCTTTCTTAATTTTTAAAAATATTGCATGCTGTATGACAGTAAAATGTGATACAAATACTCATTTATAATCAGATACCTACTACCACAATAATAATTGTAATACCATATTTTCGCAAGAAAAATGATTTTGATTTCATTAGATAATGTTGTGTCAGAAGTATTTGTTTATAAATTCTTTTTTCTACTTTGAAGTTAACTTGTCCATTATCTAGTTTCCATAACACGAGTTCATGACAATTTATTTTTGATAGCACTAACTAAACGCACAGACATATCACCGGAATTGTAAGTAGATAGAAAAACTTAGGTGTTTGTCACAGCAAATCTATGAAGTATTGTGTGGTATTTAGATTGTGGCATTAGTCATTGCATTTAAGCCTTGAGCGTTGTATATTTTGTTTATTTTTTACAATACTCCATATATTGGACCAAACGCAAATTGGACTATCCGCGAATTGGACCAACCGCGAATTGGACCAACCTAATTTATATGAAATATAAATTATACGCGATAAATTCGGTTAAAAAATGTTTTATTTTAAATTATGAATCGTGAAAACTTTAGACAATATTAAAATGATCATACTCACTCCTTTCATGACCAGCACAGTTCTGTGGATATTGCCCAACTCGGGTGGGTTCATGGCCAAAGCTAGTATGTCGCTAGGCGGGCCCATGTCCAAGGTTTTTGACAACAACACCAATCTCTCTAGTGGACAGCGCAGGATCTCCGGCGTGCACTCTTCGGGCAGAGTCTCCTTTAATTAATTAAGGCTTATTTTAAGATAAAGCGGGTAGAAAATCTTAATCCGAGTGACACCGCTTGGCGGTAGGATCCCATCAGGGTCCGAATGGCTGACGACCTCCCTTCATATAAAATCTGTGAAATTTTATGAAAAGCCAGTTCTTTCTTAAGCCCGTGTTCTTGCATATTCGACCTCATCTTCCAATAACATCAGCTGAGGTTGAGGACAGACAAACAAAAACGGTTATTCTTACCGTATTTATTGACAAAAACCATGATAACTAGGCTCGAAGGTAATGTATGATGTTTAATAGCGTATAGTGAAACCGGTTCAAACCAGATCGATAAGAGAAGATTACCCCGTGCACACAGACAGACGGACATACCTTTTCGAAAGACATATGACTTTGGTTAATGTAAAGTTTAGTTTATTCTTATATTGAATCCTAATTCATAAGACTTTTTCTTACAAAAACAAATCTGGATTTTGGTTTTCATGGCAATGCTCATACATTTAAGTGTTTAAATAGGGACAAGGATTTTGGATTGAGATTCAATATAGAATCCACTATAGGAAAATATTATACTGGGTCCTTTTATACGTACAGAAATCCGAACGTATAAGAGAAAGAAAACAGCCTTAAAAATCTTAAAGGTTCGTGAAACCTAGTAAGGTCTTTATTTTAGTAAAGAACTTATTTATAATGTGTTACCTAATAATAAAGAAATCTGTCACATTTATTTACATGTATGACATTTTCATTGTATGGATAGAAAAGAAACATAGCAGCAATAGTTAGTATATATAGGGTCTTTTTTATGAAGATCAAAATATTTTAGGAGTAGGTTAAGAAAGATATGTGAATTCAATTTATGAAAAAAAATTTTTTTTTGATTGGTAAATTGATATTTTATAATTCTCATAAGTTAATAAAATTTAAGTTTAATCTGTTATTTACGACTAAATAGCAAGAAATAAAAGCGTTTTTCTAAATATTCCTATTAAGAAATACGTTAAGCCCCGATTTTTCAATAGTCAGAAAAAAGTCACTTAAAAGATTTATAAAATTTCAATAAAAAATAAATATATAAAAATAATTAATTTTTCTGTCATAAGTTGAATTCACATATTATTCTTAACGTTCTCTTAAAATGTTTTCATCTTCAAAAAAATGACCCTGTATATGACGAAAAGAAGCGTGTACTGATTTCTAACGCTGTTTTTCTTGTATATCTATTTCCGTCGGATTTCTTCATGTCTCACTGAAAAGACACCGAATACCACTATTAAATGTAAAAAAAGAAGATAATTCAATAACTTACATAAAACTTGCTATTAACGAGCCGGTAGACCCTCCCGTCCCTGACTCGGCCGGCGCGCCCCGCCCTCTGTTCACAATTGGCCTTCGAAGCCCACGTGAGCTGCAGCGACGTGAAATTGGTCTGTGGGTCCGCTACTAGGTGCTTCATTAAGCAGAAGTCCACCACTAGAGGAAAAAGCAATAATAGTTTAATAGAAACATAATCTTTGTGAAGATCATGCAGGAGTTTGTGGACGAAATATTGCATCAATAGCCTATAGAGTTAAGGGCTTCTTGTAGCGCGACGTGTAAGTATTCAAAAGCACCATATTTACGCCAAGATATCGCTAGCAAATTTCGCCAGCGTCAGCAAGCAAAACTACGTTTAATTCACCATTTTAAAGTTTCTCTTTACCCATCGGTTAAGAGAAATACGCTTCATGTTTTTATGTACCTTTTACATGAATCCATTATGGCATTTCCTAGCAATATCCGTTCGAAATGATTTAATTTTTTGGTTTGTGGTCGTAGCAATATCCATTTGAATGGTTTAATTAGTGTTATTTTTGTGAGTTTTTTTTTATCGAGCCAATTTTCATAAATCATGTCTCTATCTTTACACAGCGGTTAGTTAAATATGGTTAATTTTTCTGAATATTTTTTTCAGACACAAGATGGACATATTACTCGGTATATTATCGTTCAAAAAAGTGTAAAAACGCTGCACGCAAGAACGCCTTAAGTTATCGAAAACAAAGAATCTGCTGTATTTTTATTTTTTATTTATTTATTTATTCATAAGTTTTTACAAAATTTATAGGAATGTCTTATAACTATCTTAGAATCTATCTTAGATTTGTCTAGGCAGTATTATCTCGGTAAAAATATACAATACTAACAAACAGCAAACATATGGAGTTTTTTTTTTTAATTACTTATAACTTGTTTAAAGATAAAGAAGCCTCTAGTATAAAATTAACGTAGGTAATTAAAGCAGGAGTACCTATATATTTTATAACACGGTATTATAACAAAACACAAAAAGTGATCGCCCTTTTTTAGCTACATACGGCTAACGCATTAATTGAAGACAATAGATGCAGTAACTAAGGTCGATCGGCCTCTCACTCTCCGAGCGACTCCGCACATCACCGAATGCCAACGAAATGCGCGAGCGCCGACGGTACAGGGTGCTTCAATTTGGCATGTTCAGGAAATATGTTTTTAAAATGATTTTGATATTTTTGATTATGATATAAATATGTGAAGTTTGTCTGCGCGTCCTACTAGACGCTCTATTAAACAGAAGTCCACATAAAGAGGACAGACGGGTTATAAGTTACTAGCAGCGTTAAGAATCATCCGGTGACAATCTAAACATTAAAACAATTGACAATAGAGTTTGAGAATCTACGTGTGAACTAACACACACAATCTTATCCAACTGAATCAATATCAGTTGCTTCTTTCAGTGGGTCTTATAATGATTAAATTGGTTATAAACTTTTACACCATATAAAGCCATATAAACACCGTATGAAAAACGGAAATATAGGCTTTTATAACCGACCTCCGGCCAGTGGGATTTTCACCAAAGTTAACCCCAATGAACAATAAATAGATATTAACTTTAAGTTCTATTTTTCTTCTATTCCCCAAAACAAAAAACATTCTTTTAACATCGTTATTTGTGTCACAATCAAGCTGCAAAAAAACCTCCACTCGGCGGAGTTTTTCTCTTAAGGGCATTATTTTTGTAACTTTTACATCACAAAAGTAAAATTTATACTATCTACGACCACAATTTTACTTAAATAAATTATTATAATTTTTTTTATATACATTTTAATGGTATTATACCTATATAGGTAGAATACAAAAAAGTTTGTTTAGTTTATTAGGAACACAAATCCCGGTTAGTGATATAGTGTTAATCACATTTGCATATAGATTACTTAAATTTCTGATATTGATAAGAATATATTATTTATTTGTTATTAATATGGTATCATAAATAATTGAATATTGTAACTAGTTATGTGATACTAATTAAGTAAGGTGACTACATAATATGTCGGGGAGGAAAAGTTTAGTAAGCCTATAGGAATTAGGTAATTTAAGTAAAATTATGGTCATAGATAGTGTAAATTTTATTAATTTAGTGTAATAGTTACAAAAACAATGCCCTTAAGAGAGAAACCCCGCCGAGTGGATGTTTCTTTGTGACATGTGACATAAGTGTTAGAAGAATGTTTTTTTTTGTTTTTGGGAATAGAAGAAAAATCGAACTTAGTGATACTTAGTGAACTAAAAGTTATATTTATTTATTGTCCATCGGGGTTAACTTTGGTGAAAATCTCGCCGGCTGGAGGTAGGTTAGGAAAACCTATATTTCCGTTTATCATACGGAACAAATTCTGTTTTCAGCGTAATTTTGTCGAACATATTTAGAACTAATTCTCTGAATCACTCATTGGTCTCTCAGACATGGGACCCCACTGAGTGTAGACACATAATAACCAGAGCCGAGCTTGTTTAAAAAGTTACTTTTAAAAACCAGGCCGTCTGGGCCAAGAATCCACAAAATCACACACTGCAAACCAACCATTGACAAATGCAAGCACATGTAAATTATTTTCATTTTGACAACCAACCCTAGCTAAACCGAGAAACATAGCAAATGAAATATAAAAGAACATACCATATTTAATATCAGGAACGGTGATAGAGCTCTCAGCAATGTTGGTGGCGAGTATAATCTTGCGATGTCCCGGCGGCGCGCGTTGGAACACCCTCACTTGTTCATCGGCAGTTATTGTCGAATGCAGCGGTAGTACCCACCATTTGTACTTCGGACACGTTTCGTCTATTTTAGCCCTAAAATTGGATATATTATGTATATGTTACAGTTTAAGTTGATGTTTCTGTCTCTTTACAGATCACGGGATAATATCACTTATTTTATTTATTTAAATATGGTATTTTTTATTTATTTATTGTTGGTATGTGTCAATTCTAAAGAAAACTTGTTAAATATAACCAGATCGCATTTCAACTGCAAACTTGAGAAATCGAATCAAAATTACGAATTTTCAAAATAAGATTTAGTAATTAAACAATTAAAAGTAATTTTCTCTCTATACCTAATATGATGCAGTGAGCATTATAGAACAAATGAGGAGCAGGCGAACCAATCCAGACTTGTCCAATAAACGATTTTTTACAGGATGGAGAAAAATTTATACAAGCTAATGAAAACCAGTCAGAGTTCTGATTTTCAGTACAGTTTTCAGTACTTTTAATGTTCGAACATAAAAAAAAAACTGATTGCATGGACAAGTCTGGATTTGTTCGCCTGCTCCTCAAATAATAATATACCTTAATGTCATATCAGTAAGCTGTGAATACATCTCTTCTATTTCATTAATACCGGGCAGGAATATCAGCACAGAAGGAAACTCCGCTTCAGAATAATCTTCAAACTCCTCTTCATGCTTGTCAATGTTTTCGAAAGCAAATATAAGTTTTACAACAAACTCGTACATTTCAGGATCTATTACTGCTTCGTTTTTACCTATTGGTTGAAACTGAAACAAAAACAATCGAAGTCATACTATTTGCAGAAAAGATATAGGTATATATACTTGGAGGAATGGTGTAGTTTAAGAATCGCCCTTTTGTTCATGTTTCCATACAAACGTAATTGTCATATCTTTAACCAATATCTTCAGTATTAAGGATCTCTTGTAGCATAGTCTGTAGGCATTCAAACGCACCATACTAACGACCTAGATATCGCTAGCGAAATTCGCTGACATGAGCAAGCGCAAATACGTTTAATCCACCATTTAAAAGTTTCTCTTTACCCATCGGTTAAGAGAAATACGCTTCATGTTTTTAGGTAACTTTTACATGAATCCATTATGGCATTTCAAAGAAATAATTTTTTCAAAAATTATAACTAATTTAAAAAATTTCTTTAGCCATCGCTTAAGAGAAGTATGCTTTTATGTAACTTTTTACCCACGACGGAACGGAGTCGGTATATGCGTTTGGGGTGAGAGGGTGTTTGTGCAAACCAATGTTACCATTTATCTCCAGAACCACTGGTCCGATTTTAATGCGGTTTTCAGTTTTCAGATTTGATTGGTGCATGTTCTTAGATAGGTGTAGCGGTAACAACTCACCAGGGGGCGCTGCAGTAAACATTTGTTTGTAAAAGCCAATGTTACCGTTTATCTGCAAAACCATTGGTCCGATTTAAATGCTGTTTTCAGTGATCGCTTTGGATTTGATTAGCGCATGTTCTGTCTGAGATAGGTGATACGGTAACAACTCACCAGGGGGCGCTGCAGTAAATATTTGTTTGCAAACTATTGGTCCGATTTGAATGCCGTTTTCAATTATCGCTTTGGATTTGATTGGTATAATGTTCTTAAATAGGTTTAACACTAACCATTCTAAGTAATATGATATCGAGTTACGTTACAACAAAGCCCCAGCAAAGTTGAGCTACCAGCAAAGTTGTAAATACTTATTATAATACTTCACTTTGTATTTAAATAAACTACATGGGTTTTCCAGCGGTGGTGGGGACATTAAAGGGCTGATGAGGAACGAGCTGTTGTGTAATGTAATGTATGGTACCTATATTATGCTCTTTAAAAAGTTAGAAATAAAAAACTTCGGTTCTCGAAGATGTAGATGTCGCAATAACATAGGTATTCAACTCCCTATGAACTTTATAAGAAGAGCAAGAAAATCCGTCGAAGGCTGCCATCAATATTTTAAATTTCAATATAAAACTACAAAACGAACATTCAATGGCAGCCCCAGACGGATATTCTTGCTCTTCTTATAAAGTTCATAGGGAGTTGAATACCTATGTTATTGCGACATCTACATCTTCGAGAACCGAATAGGTAAGCGTAGGGAAGTGCTATGAAAACGGATAGTATGTTGTTCATAATATGACCGACTCTGTGTGAGATCAAGTGAACTTTTAAAAAAGCTTTTCACGTTAATTATCTCTCGTCACATAAATCATTTCAGTCAGGGGGTTTTTAATTATTTTATTCTTTTTCAATTACTTTTTAACCGTCGCGTCGTGGGTTTTTCAAAATTTTTATTTTGTTTTTTTACATGAATCCATTATGACGTTTCGTAGAAATATCCGTTTGAAACTGTAAGTTAGTGTTTGTGATTTTTTATATCGAGCTAATTTTTATAATTCATGTTCCTATCTTTTCTATCTTTACATTGGTTGGTTATATGTTCAATTTTTGTAAATATTTTTTTCTGGCGTAACTTCTACACATTGCAATAGTTTACAATAGTTTAAAAAAGTGTAGAAACGTTCGCGGTTTAAAATGAGAAAACATCTGAGCGCATTTTCCGGCATGATCATTTTAATATAGATATCCTTATTTCCCATAGTCTTGGGATGCCCTTTAGACCGCCGGCAAAAGTTGCCGACATAGGTCGGCGGCCAGGCGTTCACACTTTTTATGCGCTTTAAATAAAAGACATTTTTAGACGGTTACATTTGAATCTAAAGAAAGTACTTACACTTTTACATAATTTTTCCAATTGATTTAAATAAAACTTCTTTACGGTAAACATTCTTGCTTGTTTGGCCACTTCTACGCATAGCGAGTTCAGTGAGCCTGTCGGCGTAGCTATTTTGAAGTAGTCCGAAAACGCTGAACTATTGAAGGTAGCAGACATCAGGATCACTTTTACTTTCGGGGAGACAGTAAAAAGCAATCTTTTGACGACGATGAGCAAAAAGTCCATTTCTTGTCCTCTTTCGTGGACCTCATCCAGGATAATGTGAGTGTAATCATTCATTGTTTTCGCGGATACTGAAAAAGTTCAATAAAATTTAATACTATAAGTTGTCAAAGGCAATCTGGGCCGTTCTCGACGACAGCGGGCGCTCGAGCGATTTGTCGCGGTTTCATACAAACTAAATACTTTCTATCGTGTCGCGGAAATCGCTACCCGCGCCGCTGTCGCTCTTGCTCTTGCTGTCGCTGCCGTCCAGTTTACAGCCTAAAGAAGGCAACACAGATCAAGCGTTACTAATCTGTCAAATTTCCCCAACCATTTTTCTACTTAATATCGAGGGCATAGAGTTCATATTCAATTATAATTTTTTTACAGGTTTGGAACGCTTGATCTGCTGCCTTCTGTACTTATCATGTCAGAAACATTTAAATTACGACTGTCGAAATATCGAGAACTTAAAATAAATAAAAAAACATGGTAATTATCCCGTTTCTAAAGTCAATTCAAAAAATATAGGAATCATTTACGTAGATATTAATTTGAATCTACGATGTGTGTAAAGTGCATAACAGTCGGAGACAGTAAAGAAAAAATATTTTTAAAGTAATATATCATGGCTTTAGAACCATTTAAGACAAAAATAAAACTATATAGGAATTTTTTTTACCGAGTTTCTGCAATAATACTCCTGTAGTGACATAACTAATTCTTGTATCAGATGATGTTCTATTTTCAAGTGCAACCTGTGAATCAATAAAATATTAATTTGAATTCCAATGTCTTTTATTAATATTTGTGAATAAATCACTACTTGGCCACAATCGCAACGCTGTTTGATAGTGTAAAACGGACAAGTGTCTGAGGGCACGTTTAAGGCTGCAAACTGGACGGCAGCGACAGCGTGAGCGACAGCGGCGCAGGCAGCGACGCGGCAGCGACGCGGGGAATCTGGACCGTTCTCGACGCCAGCGGGCGCTCGAACGATTTGCCGCGGTTTAATAGACGTATCGAAAAACCGAAAATGTCGATACGGCGTCATGAATACTTTCACAGTTCAATAATACGATAAGATTTACTATGGATTATAGTTACGAACGTATAATATATGCAGCAGAAAAATTGTTTTTTATTCTCTCGAATATTGTTTTACCTATTTATTCTTCGATTTTCGTGGTTAAAATGGCTGTTTATTTTTTTTTTGTTTATTTACTGTTTTATATCGATGGTCTTTCTAAAACAGCTGAAATAATTTCTTCCAACGACATTTTACGAGGCTAGTTATCGATAACGGTGGACAACAGACGACAATATAACCGCTTGATCGCGCACTCGCTGCTAGACTGACGCTCGCCGCTCGTTGCCCTCATACAAACTCAATACTTTTTATCGTGCCGCGGAAATCGCTGCCTGCGTCGCTGTCGCTCTCACATCCGCCGTCGCTGCCGTCCAGTTTGCAGCCTAAGGACAGGCGGCGCGTCACGCGGGGCGTTGTGCGTTTTTACTACATCACCTGCTTTACAATGCAACCATCTGCTGGTTTAGAGTAAAGCCGGCATGGTAACGAAAACGCGTGAAGATCCGCGCCGCCTGTGCTTAAACATGCCCACTGTGTAGACACTGCTGTCGGAAAAGTGGTTAAATGCTACCGCCAGTAGAAGTATGAACACGCGGGTTTTAAGAGAAGCGTCATCGTCACAACTCCGTGTAATGAGCCCACTGCAGGGTTGTGAGTCTCTCCCCTGGATGAAGAGGAAGCTAAGCTGGCCAAGTGCTGGTTGGTGGATGTCAGAATTTTTAGGGCGCCGAAATGGTTTCTGACAAACCCTAACGACTACTAGATACAAGTATACAGCACCCCGGACCGACTGCTTAACGTGTCCTTCGAAGCACGGAAGTCGTCGTGAATCAAATTAATGGTCGGCGGTCACCCATTCTAAAACCAACCGTGCCGAACATTGCTTAACTTGCGATATCGTATGATATAGGTACACAGTAACCACTGCGCCACGACGACTTGTTGGAACACATCATTTATCGCGGAGTGTCCACGTTCGCACGGCAAAAGCAAGGCACCACAAGAAGCTTGAAATTTGTTGGGTGTTTATAAATTTTTGTATACTTAGCGATTTTTTAAACGAAAATATTTGACCCGTGTCATAGGTTTTGCATAAACAAAAAATAACATTCAGTATTTATTTTGGCATGGATCCGGCTGTCTGGACATTTTATCGCAGACAGCTTAACTTGGTAGCGAGATATCGCAGCACATTGCTTTATATACCGTTGGATCCTCGAAGCCCTCTGGGGGCTGAGATCTAGAATGCTGGAAAATGCGAAATTCTGGCTGGCTGGCTTTGTCGATTTTTTCAAGAAACTATAGCGCCACAAACGATAAAACCTTTTCAGATCGTCGGCACCAACGATTACTTAGCCACCTAGATAAGCAGCAACTCTCTGCGATAAATGTCCAGACAGCCGTACGCACGCTTATTTTGCAGTTAATATTACCTGATAACCAACAAGACCGCCCACATCCCAGCCTCGTTCATGGGCCACCCTTTTGGAAATAGAAATAGCAGCGATTCTTCTAGGTTGTGTCACAATAATCCGACAAGGTTTCCTATTTTGATAGGAATCATCCAAAATCCATTGGGGAACTTGTGTAGTCTTCCCACATCCTGTGGGACCTTCTATGATGACAACCGGAAAGTTTTGGATGTTGCTCAGTATCTAAAGGACAAAAAAGGGAAGTTAAAACATATGTTTTAACTATATGCCATTTCCTAAACACCACGGGTCACGACTCACGACAACAGCCTGGCGACAGAAGCCGGAGTCTTAGGAATAAGTACTTTACCCCTGTTAGTAATGAGGTTGTATTAAAATATATTTTGAAGATACATTATAAGAATGGGACATTTGTTTTTCATATTGTGGCGACATCTAGCGACGCTACATAGCTACGATGATGAAGACACGATGTTTGACCCTACATCGCGCTATCACAGTTTCTATAGCGATCTATACATATACGAGCCATCGGGTCGAGGGCCGCGGCCTGCCATCCCTTTTCTGGGGATTGGGAACGAACACCTTATTCCGAAAATGTCATTTGCCACAACTCATGATATTGTATCATATTTTTTAAGCAGGATCTTCTTTTAGGATGTTATATGTGTTACAAAATTAAGCTACAAAACTTAAGGTCTAGCTTAGGTAGAATATCTACCTACTGTAAAAGAATCAGCATTATCGGTGTTGGTATAAAACTTCGAAAAAATTGCGATATCAACTGATTAAAGTAAATTAAAAAAATATATGCATTTATTACTTCCTAAAACCATTCTAGTACCTACATACCTATAGTTTTTTAGGGTTCAGTATCTACTCAAGAATAAATAAATAAAATCTTAGTAATTCATATTACCACAATTCATATAACATACCACATAGTGAAGTGAAATTGCTTTATTACAAAATAATCTTTTAAATTTGTTACTTTATAATTTACAAATAAATTTTTAATTGTAAAATTACTCAAAAATTCTTAGTTTAAGTTTTTATGTATAAAAAATCACCTTGATACACTAATGCATACACTAACTGGTAAAAATGTTTTTTTAAAAACATTCTGCATTTAAATCGTAAGGAGAAAAACTTCCTGAACTCTGAATTTTGAAGGCATAAAATTACACTTTGTAGTATCTGTGTTATCCTATCACTTTATTTTTAGTACTAGAAAATGACATGCCAATGCCATCCATTATCAGATTTTATTAATAGCTATCAGCTGTTTTTACATTCATAACTTCACACTTGTATCCCTTATGGGGTAGGTCAAACAGCAGAGGTGATGTTACATTCTATGTTTTTCTTTTGGGCTAAAGAAAGGCTTGATAAGAAAAGTAAACTGTAAAAATAATAGAGAATCTTGATCTGCATGAATAATAATAATAAAAAAGAGCACACCAATATCAAAGTATGACATTTAATACCAAAATTGGCCGTTTTTATAAAAAACACATAAAAGTCGATTATCCCAAAAATGGTTAGGTTTGGGTTAAAGTGTTTCATTGAAATCAGTTAGAAAAGATATGTGTATTAACATACCACAAAAAACTAGCAATATTATAGCTTTATTAAAATGCCACGCTTAATCACAGCCAAATAAATCTGATAAAGGAGATGGGGAACAACAAAGAAACTGGCTATTCAACTAAACCATATTGAATAATGCCACTTCAAAGATATTTTACCTTGTAAACTACTATTCTGGGCCAAATTAAAATACTAACAACAAAATAATGTCTGTCAGTTACTTATCCTGTAAAATTGCATAAAAGAAAATCTAAGTGTGTCAACTGAAAAATTAGAAGATGCTCAATCAACTCTACAATACACTCAAACTAGCATGTATGCCTTTACATTTAATTAGAAATTCTCACTAACATTATAAATTTAAGAGATAATATTATTTGATAATGAATGTTGGAAATTAAAAAGCTGTGTGACAGCACCAAACACCAAAACAAGTGGAGTATGATATGGGTACCAGATTTTTTTATGTTCTGTCCGAACTAATTGCACAATTGGACAGAACATAAAAAAATCACCGCTTGTGGACTCGGTATGTTAAACACTATTATTGCGACATCAGCTGAATATTTAAGTGGCTATTAAATGTATTGTATGGAAAAAGAAAATTCTTGTGTGATGTTTGCTTAATTTTTATGCATATTTTCATGCACATAACATTATATCATATTATAAAAACCATGAAGCATGGATGATCTGTAAAAATTCAATATGCATTCAAATAATATTCACTAAATTGGCACGATTTTAAAAAGATAAGTGTTATTGTAAGAGTACTAATTTTAAAGGTACTTGCCTGTTGCTTATACTCGCTGATAGCTAAGTTATTACTTTCTTCTTTCATTTGAAAAGAGTATTTGTTGTAGACTTCTTTCATAGCATCTTCAGTCAATTCATCAATATTAGGCACTGAGGTACCAAATGCAGATAACTGTTCAAGAGACTCTAAGCCTCCAGACATGCTTTCTTGACAGGCTAATATCTGACGTTCAGCCTCACTCTGTTAAGATAAATAATTAGATTATTATCAGAAGTAACAGAATAAATAACCAATATTATTAATATAAAATAAAATGTGAAACCTTTAAATACATCTCAGTTTCTCTTGCAATAATTGGATTTGCATAATCTGTCCCAGTTTGAGCTATTGTTTTTCTATGCTCATATTTTCGATTCAGCAAAATTGTCGGATCTTCTTCTGATATGCAAAGTCCGCCTGTTGCTGGACCTCGCAGTTTTTTTACATGCCGTGCAGGCGGTCCAGCGGCATTAAAAAACGACCTTAATTCATCCATCTTCAACTATGTGCCGAGAAAAGTAGGTACTTGAACGATCCACACTAAAGCAACCATGGAAAAAATACAAAACAGCATGTGACTTAAAAAGTAAGACAGTTTAATTAAGTTTAAAAACTTTTTCTAATAAGGATATTTAAATCAATCCATGTTACATTTTTACCGTCTTTGATAGAGATGTTAACTCCGTCTTCAGCTTAATAACAACTTGGAGAACTCAGAAACCGTTTGTTTTCAGTATCTTCTTCCTATTGCAATTCAGCAAGAGCCCAAAATTACAGTCAGCATCAATCAACAAACAGTGTGGTTACTCTTGAAACACGAATCCAATCCGAAGCTCAAATCCGAACGCGATTTTCTTGCATTCGTACTCTTGAACTTCGAAAACAGCGCCAACCTTAATGAAATCTTGTGGCGATTTTACGAACTTATAGTGATCGACCAAATCCGTTACGAACGAGAAAACGGTACTCTTGACGCCATTTTGACAGTTGTAGACTTGTTTACAATCGAGCATTGGTCGATCCGAACTCGGTTTGTTTGCGGTTTGCGGAAAGTAACTTTTAAGCTTGTGTTTCAATATTTTTTGTTTATAAAAAAACGAAATGGCTCGCCTTGGTATGCAATTAAGTGTTTTAGAGGAAGCCTATGGAGCGGACAAGCGCATGCGACGAAATTTTCGTCGTTTGGAAAGATATAATGGCAATGCGTTTGCTTTAAGTGATGAAGAATTTACGCGCAATTACCGTTTGAATAAAAGCTTATTTCAAGAATTGCAAACGCAAATTACTCCTTTATTACCGGTAACGACAAGAAGGAGTGATATAAGTGCTACTTATAAGGTAAGGACATTCTCTATCAAAAAGATTTGTGCACCATGATAAAACTTTTGACCCTTACGGTTTATCTATGAAGATATTAAGTATTGTATACTTTTGTTATTTCAGATATTGGTAACATTATCATTTTATGCCACTGGAAGCTATCAGCGTTTAGTAGGTAATGCCCATGGCACTTTATTGGCACAACAGTCTGTGTCAAGGGCCATCACTGAAGTAACGAATGCTCTGAATAGTGAAATAATGCAAAAGAAATGGATAAAATTTCCCCAAACAAGACAAGAAAGAGAAAATCTCAAAATGAGGTTTGACATATTTTAGATCTTTTTATCTGTACTTATTTAAAAACTATTTGATACTTAAATTCTATTTTTAATAGGTTCTATGACATGTTTGGGATACCTGGAGTTATAGGCTGCATTGATGGAACTCATATCGCTATTATTCGACCTACTGAAAATGAAGAAAGATTTTTTAATAGAAAACATTTTCATTCAAGAAATGTTTTGATTGTAAGTCTTCCTATTAGTCGAGTGACAATATTGATTTACAACTATTAGATACTCCTTTGTGTAACATACTTTTAATTTCAGCTCAGTGATGCAGACCTTAATATTTTAAGTGTGGATGCTTCATTTGGTGGTGCAACACATGATAGCTATATCTGGAGTCTACATCCTGTGAAGCAGCACCTTATAAATTTAATAAATTCAGGAGAAACAGTTTACTTGCTTGGTTGGTATAAATATAAGTAACTATTAAATAATCCAATAAAATAAAAAATTACAAAAATAATCAATAAACATTTCTATAGGTGACTCCGGATTTCCTCAAAGGGAATTTATGATGACACCCATTGTTGATGCAGCTGATGGTACTCCAGAGAAGTTTTATACGATGAAACACTGTTCAGCTCGCAACAGTGTTGAACGTACCATAGGTGTATTAAAGAATAGATGGAGATGTCTGCTAGGACATAGAGTGTTGCATTACCACCCTGAAAAAGCTGCAAAAATAATTAATGCATGTTGTGTTCTTCACAACATGTGCAATAAAGCTCGTCTGCCCTTCAACAATGAGCCTGAAATAATGCCAGAGGCAAGTGTAAGTCTGCAGGACATGGGAAATGTCAATTCCCGGGTTCAAGGTGGATCACTTGAACTTCGTAGAGGAAACTTGGCAAGGGCTAATTTAGTAAATATTTTGTGGAATAATCGTAGGAGATAAAATTAATTTTAAGTTTCTTAATATGGTTTGTTATAATGTTTTAATATTTTGTAGTTTCAATTTGACATTGTGTTCCAGTTGTGATTATAATGTATTTGTGCCATTGTTTTCCTAACTTATACTGATTTTATTATAATTTAATTGATTATTAATTTGGTTTTTGGTATAGTACTTGTAGATATAACTATTAAGACTTTGTGAATAGTATCTGATCTCCTTTAGAGATTGCTACCGGTTTTAACAATTTTTTGGGATTTCTGTGTTTTTTGCAGGGACTGCATACCTACCGGTATGAATTTCTGTAATTTTTTTTCTGTATGACGTCATACCGTTAAATAGGGTGTATTCAAAAATAACTGTACAGGAATTCATACTGAAATAATTTGTGTACCTTTTTTATTATTGTAGCATAACTGTTTTTTTTTCAGTTAACTGAAATTTTCCTTTATAAATATTACTGATATTCATTTAAGTATTTATTTTTAAACAATGTATCGGATACTTTAGAATTTTGGATAGTTTAGTTGAAGCCTGAAGCCCAGGGACATATGCTGACCATACATTTCGGTACAGAAATTGAATAGGGACAATATTTCTGTACTAAAAACATCTACAGAAATGAATCCGGTATACATTATTTGGGTATTGATATAATTATATTACATTTTAATGACTTGTACAGGTATTGTGTTTGATGAGACAGTACACTAATAAGGGTACTGAAATTAAACTGGTACTATTTAAAAAATGTATACCGATATGCAGTCCTTGGTTTTTTGTTTATTGTGTTATCCTGGTCTGTTAATTTGCATGTTTTTCTTTGTAGTTATAGTGCTGTCTCAGTAGATTTTGAGAGTCATTTTTGAGTGTGACTTTGAGAGTGTAGTTCTAGTATGATGTATGAGTTCAAGTGTTAAGTATTTTTCTTTATTAGTATTAATAAGATAATTTTGATTATATGTAATAAACATGTTATACCATATCATATTTTACTTTCATATTTAGCTATCACCCTTTAAATTATAATAATGCAGTTTGTCATAATAATAATATAGTGCCCATCCATACTCATTTCCACAACAGGTGTTCTGATTAACAGCCCAAACTCACTACAAATTCCGTCTAGCATAATCGATACCCTACAAAAAGCTACTACCGCATAACTAGAAAATTTATCTTGTGATTACAAGCAATCTTCAGTCAAAATCAATCCTTATCTTTATCTTGCTTTGTTAAAACCCGCATGAAAAGCCCTTAAAAAGGAGAGAATCAAAAACCATATATAAATAAAAACTCTTTATTGTACATAAATTAAAATAGAAATGATGACAATAAAATAGACTCACAAAAGGCGGTACAGTCTTTGTATTATATATATACTAATCATACTATTTTACGTATTGAAACTAATATTACAAATCAATAATTTATTAGTTATTATTTGGATAAAATATTTACCTACAAATTAGAGAAGAACATTTAAGGACATAACATATTAACATTCACATAATAAAATTATACTACTTACTACTGCTGCGAAAGTATGTGTGTAAGAAATTAATATTTATTTATCTTCTTAAACTATTTGCAATCTCACTAAGTGAACTAGCTAGTAAATGTGCGGATTCATTTATTGAGTTGGCAAGCAACTGCCCAATCTGTTGTGTGACCTCTGTGTGATTTTCTATTGCTCTGATATATTCACTTAAATGTGCAACAGCATCTGCAAAAGCTTGGGCAGTCACTTGCTCAGCCTGTACTCGTCTTTCTTCTATGCCTGCGAGACGGTCAGCTTCCCAATGCAATTGATTTGTCCGTCGATTTCTGGCTCTGGGCCTGGGGATTGATGTATGTTGCGTGCGGGCCTGTAGTCGTGGGCTACGTCTTGGTGCTGTAAACATAAAAAAATTGAAAGTGCTGCTTTGTAAGTACATACACACATACATACTAAAATTTGTTTTGAACTTACTTGTTGTAATCCCCTCCTGCTGTGTTGGTACCCTTGAAGCTGCTGGTGGTGATTGGGGAATTTCAATTTCTTCTAATACCACATCTTCAGCCAAATTCAGAACCTAATAAAGAAAATAAAAAAATTTTGAAAGGATAATTTTTCTGAGCTACTTTGAAATACTTTGTCTCGTTTTTTATTTTATTTTCATAAGGACATCCAGCTTGGTATTTACATTGATATTTACATACCATGGATGGTGGTGTTGTATCTTCCTGTGATGGTGGAAAAGGGTTAACAGCAAGCTGCTGATCACCCAAACCAATTTGCTGTCCGCCAATTAAAGCCACCATCCGCAGCTCAACGGCAGTCAGAGGTATGCCCTGCCCTACCCCACCACCAGTTTGTCTCATGGATTGGGCATGTTGACCACAAAGCTTTTTCAAGGCACACTTTTTATCAGCCCAATACTAAAATAAAAAAAATATATATTTAATAATAATAATGAAATATATTAATAAATGAACATGAAAATTTAGTTTACCTTAGACCATCCCTTGCCATCTTTTACAGCACCACCTATTGAATTTAAGCTTTGGGCAACGTTTTCCCATTTTCTTTTAGTTTCCAACTTCCCTTGATGCGTTCTCATTATTCCTGTATAGATACCTGGGTTATTTTCCAAAAAATCTACCAGCGCTTCAAGTTGGGCACATGTAGGGCGACTCATTTTCACAAAATGTTGAAGTAAAATGACGTTCTAAACTTTATAAAATCAGTGTGAATGACTACTTCAACTGAGTTATGAAATTTTAAGTGGTTTTGAATTTCGTGGGAAAAATGAGTTCTATTTCATAGTTATTGACAAGGTGATGACAGGATTGACACTTCAATCGCTGAATTTTATAATCAAACGCAACTTAATTACTGACAACATAACAATGAACGTGTTTTTTATCATGCAAGTCATACGAACTTCAGGTGTAACGACCAATCTCATGCTCGATCGTAATCCAATTCCAAGCGCAATACGATTTTGTTCAAGAGTACCATATGTCGATTGTAACCGAATTTTTGTGAGTTCGGATCGCGGACGGATTGAGATTGAAATTAGTTTCAAGAGTAGGCCCCCAGAAACAAACAATTTTTATTTGCTTCAAAATGGGGAGGGATGTGCCGGCCCATCCAAGAACTTTATCGAATCGTGAGTTAACGAATGCTCGTATAGTATGGAGTCGGTTGCAAGTTTTGAGTAACATTGTAATTTTCTATTTTACAGATATTTATGAGTACATGTTTACAAACATTTAAAATTAACAAGGCACACATTTGTTTAAGCTGGCCGTGCGGCAATGAATAGATTTCAATTTTTTCTTAAAAACTGTCTCCTATACGAACATTCGTTAACAAACGATTCGATAAAGTTCTGTGCTCGCCATAGAGTAACTTATAATACTGGTATAGAGTCGTCACTAACAAATTTGGTACTAGCGCGATCTAACGGAAAACAACCGTACTTCGACAACCAAAACCCAGCTACGCCGCTCTAGCTTGTATTCTCAAGAAGGGTAATTTAAACAATAACATAGACTTTGGAATAGCTAGATTCATAAAATTACGAGTTAATCAGGTTTGGGTATGATGAATCCAGCAGTTCAATCAAAGTCTATGTATTGAAGTAAATAAAAAAACAATTTAGCAGTTGCGTGATTTATTTGCTTTTCTTTTTTTTAAATATTCAAACGCACACATTTTCATGTTGTCCGTTTGGTCAAAATCTAATCTGGTTCCATTTAAAATCTTATTAATGTCTTTGCACCAGTTACAGAGAAAAAATCTGCAGGACAATTCAAATATATAATTTACATTTTCATGCTTATGGTTTTCACAAACAAAAACGTCGAAATCTAATTCTGTGTATAACAATGTTTTTACATAATTTTTTATATTTGGAAGATTTGACTGTTCTTTGATTACGTGAGTAATTAAGTCTTGAACTTTTGAAAAAAACTCTATTAAATTGCTTGTTGGATACGTTAAGTATGTTTTCCCTTTCTTATATTCTCGTAATTTTAAAAAGTCACTGACATTATTTTTATCATATAAAGTGTTTTTACAAATGGAGCAACTCTTAAAAATATTGGATTTTGTTTTTCTTAAAATATAACCTGTAACATATTGCAATGATGCTAAAATTCTAGGATTACTTGTTTTATTATTGTATCCAACAAAGACAGTCTCATCTACACCTATCATAATATTATCTGTGTGGATGGGCTCATTGACAGTATTTTTAAAAAGTGAGGTCATAGAGCTTATTATTTGGCAACTATCATCTTCACAATTTGATCCAGCTGAGTGCTGGCCACTTAAATTATTGATTAATAAAGCAGCAAATGTCGATTCGAAGCCAGCTGCAGTTGGGTTATTGTTTCTACACCCGTGGCTTCGAATCGACCCAAAAAAGTTTTCCAGCGGATCCTGATTGAAGTGCCTCATCCACACAGATTTTATGCCGAATTCATTAAATAATTTACCAATAAGATATTCGACGTTATTAATTGTTCTCAACCAATTATTTATTGTGGGAACTGTAACCTGCTTCCCTCTGGCGATAAATTTCATTGACATTAAAACCAGTTTAGCTTTTGACCATACTGAATGATGGACAGACTTTGGTGTGACTGGACACAATAACTCCTTCCCACTCCTCTTCTTTGAATTATCGTAGCTGCCATTCAGGGAATCAAAAAGTTCATCAAAAAATAGTATGATGTCAGCAGTCTGCGCGCATTCTGAAGGCAAAATCTCCTTCTCTGAAAATAAAAATATATATTTATTTTGACATATCTTTGTATTTGTCTTGACTCATTAATTATATTATATATCTATGAGTAAACATACACATTATAAACCAAACCAGATTCTATTCTTTATTCAATTCCTTAACCTCTAGTCAAAAAAAAGGCTATTCCGAGCAAACATAATATTGTGATATATGTTTCAATTATTATATATTAATGTTATAAATACGAAAGTTTGGATGGATGGATGTTTGTTTCTCTAATCACGGCAGACTGAATCAACAGATTTGGATAAAATTTGGAATAGTGATAGTATACAGTCTGAAATAACACATAGGCTACTTTTTGTTCCAATATTTCCCCGTGGGATTAGAAATCGTGCAGATGAAGCCGCGTGAAACAGCTAATATATCATAAAAAAATTAAAGAGAAAAAAAAGTAGTATTATAAACTGCAGTTTTTGATTAATGGATAATTAAATTATGAAGTCATAAAATATTTATACCAATGCAAAAAATATATTTCATACCTGCTAAAAATCCCATAGTTATGGCAACCTTTTGACTGAACACCTGCGTTGCGTATTTGACCTTCATTTTTTTAAATTTGTCTGGGCTGATGTGGTTGTTAGTCAATTTAGGGACTAACCGTAGTCCCTTATATGCAGGGTCCTCCTCGTATAATTTTTGAATATGGTCCCATTTTGCAATTTTAGTAGACCCATCAATTTGGCAGATTAAATTTTTATTCAACAAATTGTTTCTGATGCCCTTAATTAAATGAGGTGGGTCAAATAAAGGGACCACTTCAGTTCCATCTATTTCAAAAATATCTCTTCGCAATTCTTCGTTTCTTTGAAGATATTTTCGTTTTGTTTCCTCAATCAAATAATTTATGGCACTGACATTAGCTGTGCCCTGATCACAAACAGTGGCCAATACACGAAGACCAATTTCATGGATCTTTTTTATAATGATCTTTATTTGAATTGCTAAATCGGCAGCCTTTGTGCTACCTGCACAAAATGTATAAGCCAAAGGCTGTTTAAAGTTTTTTTGTACGCCTCTTATTAAAAAAACAAGAGCATGATCAGCTATTATTTTTTGTTTTGTTTGTCCATTATTGACAAAGCCTGTAATTTCGTCCTTTCTTTGATTATACTCAAAATGTGGCGCAATTGACATTTCGTCAAAGAGCAAAATGCAGAGTTTGTGATCATTCTTCATTTTTGACACTCGATCTTTTAACTGATTAAAAATGTGTTCATTAATGCCAGCTTTAATGTTCGCCCGTGCTATTAATCTGCTTAGTGTAGCAGAGGACGGCAATACAAATATTCTTTGCAGCCATTTGTAAGCCCTTGGGCTGCGCTTGTACAAACTTAATGCCATCACTTTTTCCGGCTCAGTGAATCTGCGCCCAACTTTTTTCTTGCCTGATTCACGAAACTGCATTAAAGTAAACATTTCAGCCAAAGTTGTAAATTTTCTTAAGGCATTCTTAAATGTCCTATTTTCCGATAAATTAAGAGCCTTCTTTAAGCGCAAAGCATAACGTTCATTTTGAACTTTCAGTTCACTGAGAGTCTTCAGCAAAGATTTTTCATTAAAAATAGCCTTGGATTTGAGCTTTCGCTTTGTTGTTTGAGCGGAAAGTGTTCCTGAAATTAATTTCAAATATCGTAGTTAAAAAAAAAAATTATTCATAAAAGTTATATCAACAATTATATCAACAAAAATGTACAGACTCCGTCGTAATGGATGGATAACCCGTTAACTGGTTTTGGTCTGGATATAAGACTATACGAAAGTCATACCCTCTTGCCAGAATTCTCAACCATATGAAAATGACAGAGACTTTTATATTATTTTATAAATTTCCCAAGTTTTTCATTTTTTTTACATGATCAAAAGTGGACACTATAAAAAGGTAGAAAAGGCCTTAAAATTAAATTCTGATTAAATTTAATTTTAATAACACCTCAAATTATATTAAAACTATCGACCTGCCCCGGCTTCGCATAGGTGCAATGCTGATACTCAATACTAAAGAAAAGCTGTGAACGTTGTATACAGGGTCACTGGTTAAGTCGACCTAGATCCATTAAGGGCGTGTAGTACCCATCTTTTCTAACTTATTTCAACATGAAACACCTTACCCCAAACCTATCCGTTTTCGAAATAATCGACATTTAATTTTTTTGATAAAAATTGCCGATTTTTTGCCGTTACCTATCATATTTTTAAATTAGTGCGCTTTTTTTATTATTATTTACGTTTTATATGCAGATTAAGATGTTCAATGATCTTAGTAACCAAAATCCTACGTAAGGTTACTAAATACATAGTTCTGAGCGATTGAAATTTAATAAAATCTGTAGTTTTTTACAGTTTACTTTTCTTTCAAGAATATCTCATAAAGTTATTATGGCAGTCGTTCGGCAGGTGTCAGAAAAAAAATATACAAATTACCTGAATTTGATGAAATGTCAGCAAAATTAATGAAAAAAGTAGAGAAATTTATAAAAAAAAATATAAAGTCTACGCCATTTTCGTATGGTTAAGAATGGCAAGAAGACACGATTTTCTTACAGTCTTACATTCGGACCAACACCAATTAACGAATTATAAATTCATTACGACAGACCCTGTACTATAACAATGAAATGATAAGAATACGGTAATGCCAAATTTTAGCTCATAAAACAATATAACGAAATTTATTAATTCTAAATTAATTAAGTTGATATTTCAATTCATTTAATCCATGTTCATCACATGCAGCCTTCTACCGCCTATACCAAGACATTTTAGAAAAATAATCTTGCAAAATATCAAATTATCAATGTTGCAGTAGAGGCATGGTCTTATTGGAGTTTTTAATATAACATTCATATAAGCAATTAAAAACTCACTTCAACTTTTCAACTATTTATAAAAAAGTAACCAAATTGTAAGGCACAAACTTATTGTTTATACCTGAACTCGTATAGAATTATTTTTTGTTTGAGTTGTACCTTTCATTGCATAAAATAGTAAAGAAATAAAGAATTATCAAAAGATTACCAGTAGATGTTAATGGAGCAGGATTTTCTGGCACAATATTTGTAATATCAATCATTGGTTCTCTGTGTATTTGGAAATCTGTAAGTAAAAAATCAAAGCTTTATTCTGGGACAACAAATGTTAAAGTGTTACATACTTTGGTTAATTGTTTATTTGTTGTTTGAGTATTATTATTTAGTGTATAGGTACCGTTAATTACACATTTTTTTAAATAAATAAACAATGATCAATAGATTACCTGTTGATGTTGACGGAGCAGGATTTTCTGGCATAATATTTGTAATATCAACCATTGGCTCTCTACGTATTTGGAAATCTGTAAGTAAAAAATCAAAGCTTAAACTTTAGGACAACAAATGTTATATGAACATACTTTAGTTTATTGTTTATTTGTTGTTTGAGTATTATTATTTTCAACACACTTGCTCGTAAAGTGAGCGTTATTCTATTGAATTTAGAACTATAAACTGGGCTATAAGTCACGCGTGCATAATATACCCTATTATACCCTAGTGCATAATATAATGAATCCTACAAAGTTGAATTGTACCTTTGTGCAAATTACATGCGAGTAAACAGAGCATATTTTATTGGTCCGGGTTATACATTAAATATTTTCAGAAACAACAAAGAGATTTTATACCACTTCAAATCTCTGATACATTTTTAAATGTTTGCGCCTTATATTAGTAAAACAAATTTGTATATCAAACAAATTATTCACAATTTACAATAATTTCATTATAAAATATTTGCATTTACGACTCCAAATTAAACATTTTCACTTAAAATAGCGAGGTTCGGCGCCATTTTTCAATCACAATTCACAGCTTTGTTATCAAATGTGTTTGTTATTTTATGACCACGTATGTCTGTCTTTTACTCACAAGTGTGTTGAAAAACGTCGTATGTAACTCGTGAGCGTTGCTAATTACAGTCTCGGCTCATTATCTCGGCTCGGCTGTAATTAGCAACTTAGCTCACTTGTTACATAATATACTATTAGTGTATAAGTACCGTTAATTGCATAAATTATAAATAAATAAAGAGTGATCAAAAGATTACCAGTTGATGTTGATGGAGCAGGATTTTCTGGCATATTATTTGTAATATCAACCATTGGCTCTCTGGGTATTTGGACATCTGTAAGTAAAAAATTAAAGCTTTAATTTTAGGACACCAAATATATATAAATATTTGTTATATGTCACTAATAGAAATAAGATTGCATGTTGAGCTAACTTCACAGGTACAGATGTCAAAAGATATTTAATGTCATAATCAAGTCATCTACTTCTTTTCATGTTTGTACAGAGGGCATCAGAACAAGTGTTTCAAACCTGTCAAAAAATTGTAATTGAATCTGAACACTATGCCCTTGACATTAAGTTAAAATTGGTTGGGGAAATTTGACAGGTAATGTAACGCTTGACCTGCTGCCTTCTATTCAGTGTATTTAGCTTAACATGCTATTCCTATTTGAATACTTAGTACTATTAGTTTATAATATCTGCATTACCTCTAGAAGTAAATGAAGATGGATCATTTTCAGGGTTGTTTGAGCTGTCAGCTAGAGTAATTTGAAAACCTGGAAGTAAATAGAAGGAGTTCTCATTATATTGTTACATATTTATAATCAAATGCCATAAGAAGGCCAATGAAATATATATTTTTAATGAATTTTATTTGTAAATTTGTTTAAGGTGAAAATTAATTTTTAATATAATCTATCTTAGTATTAAATAAATTATTTGTAAGTAAAGGGCAAGAAAAAGTTGTCAAGATATATGCCGCTTAATATGCCCAGCAGTGGACGTCTCTAGGCTGAATGATGATGATGTCACTTTAAAATAGCTTAGACTCTTTACTAAACAGTGCTCTGCAAGTAAAATGGTATTCAGGCCGCTATTGATATTTGGTCATAATATGGCTAGACAGATTAGAAACAGCAGATAGCTTATGGTACTTCACTTGCCGCTGCCACAAAACATTCGGTCGGCTTGTGCTTCAAAAACAGTCTAACCTTACCAAGGACTGCATATCGGTATATGTTTTTTTAATAGTACAATTTCAGTACACTTCTTAGTGTACTGCCTCATTAAACACAATACCTGTACATGTTATTAAATACTAACTTAATTATATCAGTACCCAAATAATGTATACCGGATTAATTTCTGTAGATTTTTTAGTACAGAAATATTTTAGCCTATTTAGTTTCTGTACAGAAATGTTTAGGTCAGCATATGTCCCTACGCTTCATATGCTTCCACCAAACTTGAACTTGAAATTGTTTTTTAAATCAATATTAATATTAATACCGGAAAATTTCAGTTATCGGAAAAAAAAATTAGTTATGCTACAATAATGAAAAAGTACACGAATTATTTCAGTGTGAATTCCTGTAGGTACTAATATTTTTTAATACACCTAATTTAAAGGTATGACGTCGTACAGAAATAAAATGTACAGAAATTCATACCGGTATGCAGTCGCTGAACCTAACCAACAATTAATTTTTAACTAGTAGCCTAAATGGTATTCAACCATTTCATCAAATGGCTTGATTTGATAACAGCCTAAAGCCAGTCAGTATTATAAAATATTGTAACAGACAGTACATTGCTGTTTAGTAGAGGCTATGCTGTTAATTAAATGACTAATTACACCAGTTCACTGCATCATACTTATAAAAATATTATAATTTTATATATTCTAATTTTTAACATTCTTTGTTTAAAATTTATGATATTTTCTTGTTATATACAGGGATAATAATCCTTAAGTACCGCATGTAAACATTCTTCAGACTAAAAATAAAAAAAAACTTTTTGTACACTTCAAATTAGTATTGTGGATTTCTCACCTGGTACATGCAATGTGGGAACTGCTCCAAAACTTAGTCTTCTAGTCCATGTCAGATACTGCACTTCAAAATGGTCATGGCATACTCGACGAGTTTTGTATACATGATGCGGATCCAAAGATGAATCAATTCCAGTAGCATGAATCCATTTGCGGTACTGATCCAGGTTTTTATCAGGGTTAGGAAAACTATGGAGGATTGTATTATCCTTTCCTAAAATAGATAATCTGGTTATAACTTTTACATTCTATTACTGATACATATGGGAAAATTATGTGTATAATCTGAGTTTTGATATTAATCTTTATGCTGGTATTATTAAGATAAAACTAAATTAGTTTAATTAGTTATTACTAAGTTTGTTTGCCTTGAAAACAGGCAAAAAAACAAGAGATAGTAGACATCCTACAAGGCTCTTTTGACGCTTGGATGACATTGTATGGGGCATGAAGTTGAAATTAGGGTCACCATTCAGTTAAATCTCCATGCTCTCTGAGGAAAATATTAATGCATTTGCGAGCATGTTTAATTTTATTGGATTATACATAACCTCTCTTTACCAAAACTTTATTTAATACCTATGCATAAAATTCATATGTTTGAAGGTTTATTTTAATATCTGTTGATTTTACTTCACTTTTCATAAATTCCAAACAACAGTGGCCAATCTCTGGAAATCCTGGTTTCATTCAATGAATTAACAAAACTATTTATAACATTTTAAAATAATTTTCAAAGTGTGGCAATATGTAAACATTGCAGGTATAACCCGCTTGTTTATATAAAATCCCCAACCAACTTGGATTTATAAGGTCATTAGATAGTTTTCTTTCTTAAAACAACTTCTTCTCTTATACCTCCACCACAAGTGAATCCACAATTAATACATTTTGGGCGTGTTTTATAACTTAATATTGAAATAAAGGGTAAAACAACAAGTATGAGATGAAAAGTCATGACATAGCAAGATGGCGGTTAGATCCTTTGTGGGACTATTATATCGATTTTACTTCTTTAAATGAACACCTTTCTACCTTAGTCTAGATACTCTTGTGTTGGACTAAGATGATAACTTGAAAATATTGATCTTTTAAGGTACAAGAGGAATGGTTCCATCAAAATGAAATAGTTTACTTACGAGTTTTACCGCAGTTCGGCACACAACAACCTCTTTCACTGGTATACATAATAATAATAATCGGTGTCCTTGTAACGTGCGTAAGTCCAACGTGTTATGCGAAGAATTCAGAGTCCGGGAGCTTGCCAAAGTTGTAGAAAATTAATAAAACACAATCCAGAGCACATTCACGAGTCACGGGAGGAAACGGAATGAAAAAATTCATTCTTCACTCATCTCAGTCTCTCAATCACTTTCGTTTTGACATTTTGAGCATCAACATAGTAGAGCTGTCAATGTTTTGACAACTAGTATTATATAGTAGGTAGTATTACTTTCAAGATTTCAAGACTTCAAGATTTTCCTAACTTTAAATCATTGCATAAAATCTATTTCATGTCACTATCCACTGTGGACTAAATAATGTATTAGGTATTTTTTGTAGTCATAAAAAGACATTTTCGTATGTTTGGAACGCACCCAATTAGTTACTCTAACTGCGTAGAATGCACCCAATTAGAAAAATCTACGATGTTTTTGTAATTATGATTCAATTTAAATATTAAATATATCATCTTATATAGCGGATAAAATAATATTAATTTTGTATCAACTACTTAAAGCACAGTATATTTTTTCAGGAACCGTTGAGCAAAAGTGACATCTATTGGTTTAAAATGGAACATAATCTTCACCGTGTTGAGAATAATGCCATCTATCGGAAAGCATCAATACTTTTACCACAAGAGCGGATTCTAAGGAAAGGGAAATAATACTAAGTGAAAAAACACTGGTGCTCGCACTGCTGAAACGACGAGCGGTTTGATCGAATACGTCATAGTTAGGTATTCACATCTAAAGAAGGAAACTAATGGAACTGCCATACCTGGAAAACATATGGGACTAAACATGGCCGGCTTAGTGTTGTATACTTCAAGTAAGCGCGTATCGATTTCGCCATATTATGTTGCGATAAAACTATCTAAGTACTTATGTAGTATATTGATTTCGTACTTTTTACTATTTTTGTCACTGACCTCTATATTTACCACTGGACTGGCGGCTGTCAAAGTGCTTTTGTGCCCGTTTGATAATCGCCATTTTGGCGCTGTCGGACGTAGCGAGCAGTAGCGAGTGTCCGTGGTACTAAAACTAGTCGCTTACACATATGTCACATGTCCTCATTCTTGATAACTTTTATATAATGCTTATAACAATAACAACATAAAATTCGAATTAATATTTAAAAAATATAAAATCACTTAACAATAAGCAAGCACTTCTCTGGCGGCCACTTGCAATATACGTCAAAATTTGTTCTGCGGACACTCGCTACTCGCTAGTGGCGCTTCAAATAGGCACAAAAAAATAGCTGTCAAACTTACGGAACAGCCAGTCCAGTGGTAAATATAGAGGTCAGTGTATTTTTGTACTATTAGGTACCCTAGTGGAGATCTTTTTTTTTTTTTTAATATTTTATTTAACGGGCCTGGAAACGAGTCCTTTTAGCCACACAAATTAACAATATACAGTTTACAAATAAAGTTCACTTCTTAAATGTTAACACTTCTTAAAATTACAGTTTCATTTCTATATATGTATTATCTATGATTTCTATGTTCAATAAAAATTGGAATAAAGATTTATAAAACTTCTTCTCTGAAAGTAAACTTTTCAACGATGTTTCTTCTTGTCGCTCTTGTCTGTCAGTGTCATTGTCGATTTCACTACACAATAACAATCTTTGTAGGTTATATTTTCTACATTTCATAACAACGTGTTCTAAGTCCTCTTCCTCGTTGCACTCCTCACATAGTCCACTATCCACAAGCTTCAGTCTGCACAAATGGGATTTTGTTTGGCAGTGCCCAAATCTCATTCTATTGATGGAAGTTATGAAGCTTCTCGATCCAAAGATTTTGTGGTACCAGGGTTGGGCGGGCGGGACCTTTTGTATGTCATAGTACCATTTTCCCTTATCGGACGATACATTCCTCCAGTAATCATTGAAAAGTTCTCTGTGGCATTCCTTCATGGGAGCGTATAAATCGGTAAAAGGTATGTGCATTGAATCACTATGATCTTCATCTGGATCTCCCCTTGCTATTTTATCTGCTTCTTCATTTCCCGATATACCGGAGTGAGAAGGGACCCACATAAATTTTACAAATTTACTATTTACAGACATATTATACAATACTTGCTTTATCTTAAAAATCAAATGATTGGTACTGAATTTTAAAATCCTATTTTCAAGAGCTTTAATAACACTAAGTGAATCGGTAAGTATTAAAAAATTATTACTATTAATATTACATAAATATAAAAGAGAACAATAAATCGCATAACATTCAGCAGTGAATATACTACAATTAGAATCTATTTTAATACACTTTCTGGATTTAGTTTGGGGGTCATAATATGCTGATGTAACTGTACTCAAGGTTTTAGAACCATCAGTGTATATACTGTAATAATCAGTTTCATCAAGCATATTCAAAAGTTCTACTTGATTAATGACATCCCTCTTAAGTACTGCTACATCAATCATATTAGCATTATAATCTATATTATACAAAGGCCAATGGCTCTCTCTAAATACACTTTTACCAAATTTAAGATGTATTTGTATCATTATTCTTAAGAGTTCCGGTAATTTTCTTGATAAAATATTTGAAGAGTCCATATAAGTACCTACACAAGTGATATCTAATGGGAGCACAGGAAGTATTCTATTCATTATATGATTGTTATTAGAAGCAAAAACCTTTAAACAAAACCTTTCAGCTATTCTTAATCTTATCAAAGTTAAAGGAGGAATACATGTCTCTGCTTCCATAACATGTATAGGAGTAGAACACATAGCACCTGATATGATTCTTAGTGCTTTGTTTTGGATAATATCTAATTTTCTTAATAAAGTATAACATACATACACACATACATACATAACGTCACGCCTATATCCCTGATGGGGTAGGCAGAACACCAGAAGCTATAAACCATCTGATGTCACATTTGACAAATTTGGAGGTATTGAAATGATGGACAGAGACTTGCAGTGATAGGGCTATAATAAAGTATAATTACAGTTAAAATAGGCTAAGGCGCTATAATCAAAGTGACTATGCACTAGACTTTTATAAAGTAACGATAAAGTTTTGGGATCTGATCCCCAGTGAACCCCTGCCAAAGATCTAATTATGTTCAGACCTCGGCAGGCATTTTTAATAATTTGTTCTATATGGTTATGAAATTGTAATTTACTATCAAGGTGAATTCCCAAAAACTTTTTACCTTCTATCCATTTTAAACTATTATCATGAAGTTTTACAATATTAATAGAAGTAGTGTATGTTTTAGAGAAAATCATTGCTGCACTTTTATTTAAACTTAGAGGTAACTTTAATTTACAGGTATAATAATAATGAACTTGTTGTAATGCATTATTTAAATTATTTACAGCAATATTTACATCCTTATGACTACTATATACAACCAGGTCATCTGCATACTGCAGGTATTTGACATTATATTGGGAAATATATCTATTCAAATGGCATGTGTACAAATTGTACAAAAGAGGTGATATAGTGGCACCTTGCATTGTGCCTTTAAAAACTTGTCTAGGTCCGTATAAAATATTATTAAATTTTACATACATTGTCCTGTCATACAAAAAATTAAAAATCCATTTACAGACCTTGCCTGGGATACTTATGTCAATTAAGACATCTACAAGAATGGACGGAATCACATTATCAAATGCCCCCTGTACATCAAGAAAGGCACAAACTGTAGATGAATGAGAAGAAAAGGATTGCTTTATATCTGATATCAAAGCAACAAAACTTTCTGCAGAGCTTTACCTTTACGGAAACCATACTGTTCCTTTGGTAAGATATTATTAGATTCCACATACCAGTCTAACCTAACCTTTATCATATATTCAAATACTTTTCCAACACAAGATGACAATGATATAGGTCTGTATGAGTTACAGTGGCTTTCAGATTTGTCTGGTTTTATGATAGGAATGATGCATTGGGTTTTCCATGAAGTTGGAATTAGTTCATTATCCCAGAGTAAATTGAAAATATTGAGTAAAATCTTTTGAGCATTCTCATGTAAATGATTTAAAAGTTTGTAAGGAATATCATCCAAGCCTGGAGTAGTGTCTTTTCTAGATTTTAAAGCAGATTGAAATTCTTGCCATGTAAAAGAATTAGATAAGAATGCACTTTGTGAATTACCTTCTTGCATAAAAAAAGTATCTAACAAATTGCTGTCTACTAATTTTTCAGGTGGATCAGTGGGAGCATACTTATCAAGAAAAGATGGAATCCATTCACAATTTTTTGGAGGTGCATTTGAAGATGCTCTTTTGAATCTGCGGATATAGTTCCAGACTACAGTAATAGGTGTGTATCTATTAAATGACTCACAGAGTTTTTTCCAACTATTCTTTTTCTTTTCTTTCAAAAGTCTTTTTTTAATGGCATCTGTTTTTTTATAATGTATGTAATTTTCTAAAGAGGAATGATTTCTATAAAAATTCAAAGCTGCTTTACTCTTTTTAACTGCTTCTGAGCATTCATCGTCCCACCAGGGAACAGGTTTTTTCATAATTGTTGGACAAGTTATTTTAAGTTTTGGTATACATTTTTCTTTAATTTGATTTAAGATATCACAAAATTGATTGTATGACAACAAAGGATTACTAGGATCAATAGAGAATGATTTGAATGTTTTTTCTGTTTCAGATTCAAAAAGTTTCCAGTCAGCTTTGTTATACAGAAATCTTTCTGATGGTTGACCTACTTCAAAAGTTTGTGGTGATAGCTGTATGACTGTGATAGTGGGGTAATGATAGCTGCCCATTGGATCATCATGAACACTCCACTGACTTAGTGGAGCAATGTTGGGACTGACACAAGTTATATCAATGGAAGACTGTTTATTACGCACACTACCTACTGTGGTTGGAGCTCCAGAATTCAAGATACATAAATCACACTCATCTAACATGTTATATACATCTGTACCTCTGGGTTTTGTTGAAAAACACCCAAAGGCCACATGATGTGCATTTAAATCCCCAGATAGTAAGATAGGTTTAGGTAAACTATTAATTATTTGTTTAAGCTGTCTAGATTTAAAATGTCCTGGTCTTGGTGGACTATAGACACATAGGATGGATATATCACCTGTATCAGTTTTAAGAACTATAGCTGCAGATTGTAAATCATCATAAAAAGGCATATCTATACTATTGTATTTAAAATGATTCTTAATAAGTATACCGACTCCACCACGACCCTTAGGGCCATGTTGAAAAATAAAATTATAACCAGCTAATTTAAAATGCATATTATTTTTGAGATAAGTTTCATTTAACAGACATATATCAATGTCATTCTGCTCTAAAAAGGAAATAAGAAGTGGCTTTTTGCTATTGATACTTTCTACATTAAATTGGCAAATCTTTAAGAACTTATTATCCATGTTTTAAATTGTTTACTAATGTTTCTTTTATGAAAGATGTAGTCATTTTTTTATTACTATTTCCTAAATTTACTAACGTCGCCACTAACGATTTTAAGATACTATCATTCTTTAAAATACCTTGAACTATTTCATCTGTTGTAATTTCTTTGGGTTTTGTAACCATGTTTGTAACTTTCTTTGGGAGTAATGTAGGGTAATCTGAGTTATAATGTGTTAAACTATATGTGTGATCTGTTTTTTTCATTAAATTGGCATATGTTACTTTATTCTTTTTATCTAGTATTCTTTTTTGTTTAACAGGACAATCTCGCGAAATAGCAAGGTGTTGACCACCACAGTTAGCACAATGCAAAGCCTGATCATCGGGGCATTCTAAGTAATGATGATCTTTGGCACAAATTGAACATTTTTGTTGAGACTTACATATTTTTGCATGATGATTGAATTTGAAACACTTGAAGCATTGCAATAAGGGAGGATCATATTCATAGACCTTAAAATTAAATAAATCCAAAGATACAGATTCTGGCAATGAATTAGCTAAAAAAGTTACGGAGACAGTTTCAAATGGTTTAGTTTTACCATTGACTTTTTTAGTGAACCTTCTCACTCCGATAATCTCACAGGATGAGATTAATTTCTTGAAAAGGTCTTCGTTGCTTATATTTGTAGGAACATACCTCAATACTCCAATTTTTTCAATACTTCTCGCTGGGATAAATGCCTTAAAATTGTGTCGTCTTTGGAATGTCTCGTTGAGTAAATAATTGTTTGCGTTACTTGCCTGGGAGAAAAATATGCCTATTTTATTTGCAGACATTCTTTTAATGCCTGTCACTCCTTTAACTTCGTCTTTAAAAAGTCCCGCCAAAGTAAGTGGGTTTCTGTTGCCAACATTTCCTTCAGTACTGGTACTCTCGGTAAAAACTACATATTCCTGGGACGCAGAAGTTTCCGGAAAAAGTCTTCGATATCCTGGTTTTAGGAACGGTAAGTACATTTTTTCGTCTAAAGAGTCCATGTCGGCTGGAATAGGAGGCCTCCGCAGTCGCTTCCTATCGGGTCTCCCAGGGGACGACTCCCCTGGGTCCTCCTCCATGTCTGCACTTATTAACGGTTCGGATGCGATAAACTATCAATGAAATTTGCTTAACAGAACATAAAATAAATATTTTCTTTCAAAAGTTGAAAAAATGCGCCTATCTCTTAAAAAGGCCCGCCAAGCAATCCTAGTGGAGATCGTATTAACAGTATTACCAGCATATAATATTATTCCGTGTCATTGACTAAAAGTATGAATGTAAGAAAATTAAGCAGTTCAAAAACCAAAGACCGCACTGCGCTCCAAGACTTAAGCGAACATAAAAATGTATTTATTTTTTTGCTTTTTTTATTCTTAAATAAGTGAAAAATATGCCAAATAAAATCATCACATTTTTCAGTTATTTAAGAATAATTGAGCATTATTAAATGCATTTTTTTTTAAATATTTTTAAGCATTGCAATGTTTCACTCGGCAAACGAGAGGACCCAAGTTCGAGTCCTGGTCGGTTGGTGATTTTATTAAGCATATTTTTTCAGTTGTTTGAGTGAAAATTTATTCTAATAGGCACCTACACAATAGACATGTGCGCCGACTACATTTTCGTAGATGGCGGCGCGGCGCATAGGCGGCGTGTCCATTTTTTGTAAGAAATTAGGTCCAGGGGTTCCACTTTGACAGAAGTAATGTCCCTGTGCAGGTTTAATGAAATAAAACAATTTTGTAAAATAGTTACAAAATCAACATTAATTTTGGCTAATTGAGATCAATTCTTTTGTATTAATTAACAGTCGTTATTACTACCTATTGTGAAATTACAAAAGCTAGTAAAAAAAAAAGAAAAAAAATAGTTAAATTATGAAAGTTAATTACTAAATCATCGATTTCATCGGAATTGTCACCATCCATCTCATCATGATCTTCCACAACATAACCAACTATTGGATCCCTCTCGTCATTTTCCAAATCTTCTCCTGTTTTTTCTAGTAAAATAATCATTTTTCTCTGTTCCTTATCAGCTTCAGCATCTAATTCTGGTAATCTATATCGCAGCTTCTTCAATGCCTTTACTTCCGGGGTCGAATTTATTCCATCCACATTCACCAAATTGTGAAGCCCATGACCCAAGTACAGATGACTGTTAAACATTTGCGCCAGCGTCCGTGACAGCAAAAACAGTTTTATCAAGTTATCAAGAAGTCCAAAGTCATTTCTTACTTCAGCAATCATATCACAAATTTTTTGCCCAGTTTTTTTTCTGGTTATTAAGGCTGTTAATAACGGCCTTTTGGTTGTGTTGGTTGGCTACATTCACAGAGCCGGTTGGTGAACAGTTGAAGATTGCTGAAAAAGGATAAATTTTATAAATGTATATTCAAAAAATGTGTGGTACATATATTTCATACAGCGCCACCTTGCCTTAATAAAAGCTTATGTCTAGGTACTAGAGACAAAGGATATACATACTTTTACTACTTATTCTATGTATATACATACATAATTAATAAAATCATACACAATACCTACACTCAGACCAACGCAAAAAAAAACATGTTCAAGAACACAAATATTGCATTGTGCGGGGATCAAACCTGAAACCTCTGGCATATGTGGCAATAGGTGTTACCTCTATGCCAAATGGTTGTTAAAATGTATAGTATTAAATAATAAGTATATTGTCTATTTAAAGGTAAAACAAAAAAAGGCCATGTAATATTATTCGCACCTGTATAAACAGAGATAGTACTGCATCATCTTTTAATCTTATAACATCCAGGGTTCTGTTAAATGAATTTTCATCAAAATGTAAAGAACATATGAAAATATTTTTTTAATCACTTTTTAAATTTTCTTTTCCATTGATCTCTAACTAAATTCTTTTTTTGTCTTATTTCGGTAGTCTGAAAACAAAAATACATATAATGGGGAGTTTTCTGACAGCTCATAAAAATTAGTTCAAAAAACCTCTATAGATGGCACTTTTAAAAAGCCGAAGGCTTTAAGTCTGTATACTATAATGTAGGTAGGTAAGTGGTATCTACCATCTATGTTTATTTATACGTTCAATTTCTGATACAGACGTGAATAAATTTATTTTACTTTTAAAAACGCAGTGAGGAATAAATTCTTCGCCTGCGCCTTTTGTAAAGCGCCATCTATTGAAGCCTTTTGTACCAATTTTGTACAGTTTTGTTATTTTAATGAGCTGTCAGAAAACCAATTTTATAAGGATGACATCGAATTCACAAATTAAGTTGTGAACAGTGTGTGAATCCAACGGAAGAAGCATGTCTCGTGAATTTCAGATATCGAAACAACAGATCTGAAACAATGGTATAAAAATACTACAGTCTGCATAAATACTACAGTTGTGTCAAGACACAATATATCGATAATTCGTTCGTAAAAACAAGACATCACTACAATCCCAACAAATACAATTTAAACGAAAACAAAATGCAACTTTTTTAAAGAAACTACTGGGAATACTTTATTTTAAATGATTTTAACTGTTTTTACTACTATCTACAGAATTACAAGATAAAAACAACAGACATATGTACGAATAAATGGCTTACCGTTGAAATGTTAAATTTTGCCGATTTCGACATAATGTTGCACCATAATTTATTATGCTACACTTAGTAGGCATTATGCACTATTGTTTTTTCAGTTTATTTCAGCACACTCTTAGAAATACTTTAAAAACAATGTTTTTCAACAGCGAAGTAATTTTGTTTAGTAAATTAAATGTCATAAAAATATTCATGTTAAATAGACAGATTCAAAGAAACGGAACGTTCAGTTGATAGTGATAGACACTACTGAATCGATGATTATGAGCGGCCATCTTGTAATCGGAAGTTTGTATACATTTTTTTCACCAACTGATTTGATACGTCAAAGCCATCGAATGGAAGATCGAACAATTTAATTACGGCAACGTCACAAAGATTGTCAATTTTGAACTGTCACAAAAACCACAGTATCTACGAGTATATGATATGCTATTGTGACAATGGGGAGTTTTCTGACAGCTCATAAAAATTAGTTCAAAAAACCTCTATAGATGGCACTTTTAAAAAGCCGAAGGCGTTAAGTCTGAAAACTATAATGTAGGTAAGTGGTATCTACCATCTATGGTTATTTATACGTTCAATTTCTGATAGAGACGTCAATTAATTTATTTTACTTTTAAAAACGCAGTGTGGAATAAATTCTTCGCCTTTTGTAAAGCGCCATCTATCGAAGCCTTTTGTACCCATTGCCATTCCAATGGGGAGTTTTCTGACAGCTCATTAAAAAAACAAAACTGTACAAAATTTGTACAAAAGGCTTCGATAGATGGCGCTTTACAAAAGGCGAAGGCGAAGAATTTATTCCAAACTGCGTTTTTAAAAGTAAAATAAATTAATTGATGTCTGTATCAGAAATTGAACGTATAAATAACCATAGATGGTAGATACCACTTACCTACATTATAGTTTACAGACTTAACGCCTTCGGCTTTTTAAAAGTGCCATCTATAGAGGTTTTTTGAACTAATTTTTATGAGCTGTCAGAAAACTCCCCATTGTCGATTTCGGATACAAAGTTCTCGAATGCATTTTATGAGTAGAGATATTCGAATAAAATGTTGCCTAAACAAAGCCAGGCTTAGAAACCCATACATTATTGCTTTTAAAATAATATCTAATTTTAAATAGCTTACCAACGTTATATTTATACTATACGGAATTTATACCATATTAAGGAGAAATTACATTTTTTTCCATGAGTAGGTTCACAGTAAGGTGATCGTCAAAATGTCGGGACCAAGTCTTGTATATCCAATCTACTCACATCAAACTTTATAGGCAAATATTCATTTTTACCCGACTACGGCGAAGCAAAAAGGAGGGTTATGATTTTGAACAGTACGTATGAATGTGGATATGGATGTTCATCTGTTAATAATAAGGGAATAAGGTGTGGTTGTAACGAAAACGTAAAAAGCCGCGCGCGACGCACTGCCTGTCCTTAAATGTACCCTTAGTTAATCAGCGGTCGACATTGATTTAGGGGCTGTTGTAATATGTAATTTAATATTATTTTTTCGAATAAAACACAATAAAAAAAAAACATTATATTACGCAGCTTATATTTCATAAATAGTATCATACATAACAGTTTAACCAGGTTTAACTTAAACACAAATACTCAACAAATTATCCCTAACATTCAAGTTATAATGCATTATTGTTCACTAATTACTTGGCAACAATAGATTAATGTTTAACGTTTATCAACATACCACAATACCCAAAGTTGCACGGAAATAAATTAGGAAAAAAATATAGTTCCGAGTAACTCCGAAGGGAATAGAAACAAGTGTATTCGTGAGCGAATATATGCATCCAAAATTACATTACCAATCACAAAAGTAAAGTTGATAAATAAAAAATTAAGCATTTTAATTTTATGGCACAGAAGGCATTGCAAACCTGTCAAAAAAGGTCAACCGTTACAAACCTGTGAAATTTCCCCAACCAATTTTTAACTTAATGTCTTAGTTCATATTCAATTACACTTTTTTGATAGGTTTGGAATGCTTGGTTGCAGCCTTCTGTACAAATGAATTTTTTATACCTTAATTATTTTATCAAAAGCAAATTGACTACGTTCAAAAATGACCGGGTGTGCTTGGTGTTGTATTTCGTGTTTACGAAATATTTCAGATTCACAAAAAACATTTGATGAGCGTACTTTATACAGGGTTGTTTTTTAGTCACCGGCAATTTTTTTTTTACACAGTGGGCATTATATAAACGGTTTTTGCAAAAAAAGGTTCGTATTTTTTTTACAAGGAATTTGATATATTAAGCAAGGCATGGTCACTCTAAATTATGAATGAATACCATTAAAATAAAGAAGAATACGTGCTACTACAAAACATCCTTCCGCAGTAGGTCGTAGTATTGTCAATAAAATGCAGCATCATAGTAGCTATGTTAATCAACAGCAACTATTTTTAGAAGAGTTATTGAAGAGCTATTTGTGAGCGATACTAAAATAAATATGCAGGTACGTTTATATCGTATCAAAAAATAACATTTAAATTTGACAGGTGACTAAAAGCCCTGTATAGTTCGGTAAACGTTCTATGAATGGCAAACATATCCTATTTAGTAAACAATATTTAATTGTCTATTTAAAAAAAAAATGTAAATCGAATGAACAATGTACACTTGACTGATTGAAGAAAGAGTTTGTATTTGTTTGTTTGTATTGATTAAACTCAAAACCTGCTTGACTGGTTAAAAATCTCTTTGACCAATAAAAGGCCACATTATACAGGAAAAACATACATGTGGAGTGAAATTGAGTGATAGGGTGCGCAATAGTGAAATAAGAAAGAGATGCGGTTTGAAAGAAGATGTAGTGACTAAGATTGAAAAGGGTATGCTACGGTGGTTTGGACATTTGGAAAGGATGAGTGAAAGTAGATTTACGAAAGAGGTTTACAGAGCAAGAATGGATGGTGCTGTCGGAAGGGGCCGCCCTAGGCGAACGTACGCCGATCAAATTGGCGACGTTCTTAAAAAGGGCCTAGTTAAAAGTACCCGTAACCGGCGATCATGTATGAAAAGATTAATGAACGTGGAGGAAGCGAAAGAGGTATGTCTGGATCGAAGCAATTGGTGTTCCCTTTTCTCTGCCTACCCCAAAGGGAGACAGGCGTGAGGTTATGTATGTACATACATTTTTGATACTACATATCATTTCTAGAAATTCCTACAGGACAGGAACGAAACCGCGTCAAACAGCTAAATCTATTACTAATATACAAAGCTCAAGAGTTTGTTTTGTTTGGTTGAATGCGCTAATCCCTGAAAATACCGGACCGATTTGAAAAATCTTTTTGCGTTGCATTTATCGTGGAAGGCTATTAGGCTATATTTTATCCCGGAGTTCCCACGGGAACAGGAGTAATGTAGGTGGAACTGCAGGGACCAGCTAGTAAGTAATAAAATATATTTAAAGTGCGCGAGCGAAACACCAAATACCTAGCCCCAAAGTTTACTATAGTTGAATTGTTTTCAAGTGGTTTTTGTGACAGTTCAAAATTGACAATCTTTGTGACGTTGCCGTAATGAAATTGTTCGATCTTCCATTCGATGGCTTTGACGTATCGAATCAGTTGGTGAAAAAAAATTTATACAAACTTCCGATTACAAGATGGCCGTTCATATTCATCGATTCATTGTCGATTGAGTGGTGTCAATCACTATCAACTGAACGAACCGTTTCTTTGAATCTGTCTATTTAAGATGAATATTTTTATGACATTTACTTAATTTATTTACAGTTAATAATAAAAATTACCTACACTTTATTAATAGTTCAATTTATAATTTTAAAATAAACAATTTTACTGACATAGTTTTTATTTTCTCAACGCGCCAATTTATATTTTATTAGTTGTAAATAATTTGCGCGTAATGGAAAATGAGAACTGCCACGAAAATTATTCGAAAACAATTCAACTATAGCTTGCGTTATAATATACCTTAGATCTGGCTGCGTGGTTTACATAACGCAATCTTATATTAAAACTTACTTGGGGCCAAATTGTTAGTGTCTCAGTTTGGGTAGTTTATTTATGAACTAGGAAATGTATACACTTAGCAACTTATTTTGTTGTAATAAGGTTCAAATTACAATGAAAATGTATACATATTATTAGACGTAACTGACCCTATCCAGTTAAGAAAGACCTTATATCTTTTATTGTTTACTAAATAAGACATGTCTTATCGTGCTATAACTCGCGGTACTCAATACATTAAGAAACATTATAAGTTACAGTAAAATTGGCTTATTAAATTTAGTTATCACAATTTTCTTCAATGTTCGGAGTAATGTAAGGAAAATATTCCATAAATCAGATATTTATATAGACAATCTTAAACTATATTAAAACAGATATTATATTTACATCGAAGACATAATTTCGTCTAATGATATGTGCTTAAGCACTTGTAATGATATATTTATTTTAGTTACAATGAAAAGTTTTATATTTGTGTTATAACCTATATTTTAGTTACATAGGGTGCTTACATAAAGAAACAGATTTCCGGTGCAGATAAATTATATGCTAATCAATTTTGGACCGTATACGTGCGTACATAAGAGTGCTTTCATAACGGAACAGATTACCGGTACCGACTAACCTGTGCGGGTCCAGGTTCCTTTATGAAAGCACTCTTATGTAACCACCCATTCGGTTCAAAATTGATTAGCACATAATTTATCTGTACCGAAAACCTGTTTCTTTAAGTGAGCACCCTAATACGATATACTTTTTAATATCACCACTCCCTTCTCAGAAGATAATATACAAACCCTCACTAGAAGATGAAATAATAAAATAACAATCTTTAAAAACCAATATCTTTGGTTTACATAGTTTTTATGACTAGCTAGTTAACAAACATAAAATTTTAAAGAACTCTTTAATCAATTTTGGTTTTCGGGAAGAAAAGCCTTTAACAGCATTATGTACACTATTTTATAAAAAGTATTTGTTCCTTAATTACTGCGTGATCAAATTAATAAGATAGTAAAAACTTGCATTTAAGGCGATATAGAATTAATGTTACTTAAAGAAATAGTCAAAAGGAAAGTTATTAAAACCGCTTATGTACTAACCCCTAAATACCGTAATGACCAAAAAAGTATTTTAACATAATATTACATGCTCTTCTATAACCTAATAATATAAACAGAATCATTTGTCCTAATAATACCTTATCATGTGCGTGTAGTAACCAGTTTTCACCAAAAATTAAAAAGGCAAAATTACAGAGAAAAATATACACAATTTTTGACTGGGTTTACCTGATTGGCTTAGTTTAGTGTAGGTAAAAACCTGGCTTTTGACCAAAACTCTTTTGAAATATTCTTATGTGTAGTAAACAGATAGAACAGTGGAAATAAATGTGAGTTAAGTAATAACAACAATTTAACAAAGGAATTTATAATACAACTTTAAACAGTATCTTCCAGACATGCAATTCTGACGTCAAGAACGACTTGACCAACCAAATGACTTTTGACTTCATAGTCTAATTACATAATTTTATCGATTAGATCTTCATTATTAAAAGAAAACTTAGTTATTCTCATAATTTTACAAACATTATCAAATTCGGCAATAAGATATTGAAATAGATAGTATAGTAATATACAGGGCGTCCGGTCCCAAGGATATGGGATTTCAAGGGAAAGTACCTTAAATATCGCAGATGGAGTATTTTGCTAAAAGAATTTACATGATTTTTAAATATTAGTAATTCTGCATTAAAAGATTTCCTAAGAATTTCTTGCTTCGTCTGAGAGTCGAACCGATTTAAATATTTAAAAGACCACCCCCATTTTTATGATGCCAATCGAAAGAATTGGCAAAAAATAATTATTATTCTTAAATAACATAGTATTTTAGAAGAAAGGAACAATGTGAAATGAATCATTTTAATCAAATTAAAAACATGGAACTGCTGAAGTCAGATAAGTTAAAATGCGCGTAAAATCTTGAAATGTTAATAGTTCAATTACTAATATTTAAAAATCATATAAAGTCTTCTTTCAGCAAAATACCCTATCTCCGATATTTAAGGTACTTTCCAATGATGTCCCATAGCCTTGGGACGCCCTGTATAGTCATAAAATATAAATTGAGATTCAGGTGGATGGAACTCGTTATGTATCGAATAATAAGCACAATGACGCGTTGCTGCATAAAGGTACGTGCTCATTATGTCGCAGAGGGGCGGAGCGGAGCGGGTCGCATCGCATCGGCGGATTTTGAGTACAGTCTGCGTTTAGGCGTTGCGTCACTTCCACAGACATACATCTACATAGATAACGAAAATCCATGTAATACACGTGTCCGAACCCCGACCAAGCGTCGAGATTTGTCGCCGTTAGATTCAGTCCGCGCGTATGTATGTCTGTTAGAGAATCGATGTCACAATATCGATATCGTTCTTAATAATCGATTTCATTGGCGGCATCGGTTTATATTTTCCATAACTAAATATCAGCTGTGACGTCACAGTAGGTGTTAAAAAGTCATCGATTCCCGTCCGCTCAGCTTGCGGTCGGATATTTCCACAGCAGATCATAACTCTCACATACCTCTTTATTGTACACCGACATAGTTACTTAGGAAATATTAAATTAATTGATGACAACAAGCTATATTTGTACGGCAGTTTGCGATACTGCATATAAAATGTATTCGAGTGAAGCAAGCGGATTTTCGCGCTGCGATGCGGCCCGCTGCGGCCCGACAAAGTGTGTGCACGTACCTTTAGTGTCAACAAATAAATTAATACATTTTGGTGCAGCGCAGACGGCACACTTTTTGTACGATCAAGTTTGCGGCGCCGAACCGCAGACTCGATCGCACAAAAAGATTTTAGTCATTAGTAAAAATCGATGGTTAACTATTTTCTTTTTATTCTCAAATTTTGTAACTTGATGTCAATTTGCACCCAAAAGGAGCCGGATACTAGTGCTAATTATTTAGTTTGTAAAACTTTTACACAAACGTTTGTCAAATTATTGTGCGCCGGACTTTTTGCGCGTCGTGTGCGTTACTGCATATAATTGCATAGGTTCTATTTTCACAGACTAAAAAGTGCGTCGGCGATAGTCTGTCGTCTGCGCTGCGCCTTTGCGTAAGTTCTTAATCATTGATCCAATGTTCACGTTGTACTATATATACGTGGACAGGTTAAAATCGAGAGAAATCGAAATCTAAATGGTGTGGGTCTAATATTGACAATATTGTATATGTACTTATGGGAAATAAGCATTTTAAGAACGTAGAACTATATCCTTTAATTTCGTTTCTTTCCTTAGTTTACCTCATTGCCCTCCACCAAGTTAAGTATATCTACTTTCAATGTTTTTGTGATATGACTGAATATTATTCCAATAATAATATAAATTGAGATATTCCTTTACATTAAGGTTAGTATTCTAAAACAATATTCAAGGGTGTATAATTGAATAACCCATAGTATTAAATGGCGGAATTTCGCCGGATTAAAATTTGAGCATTCTTTTGAGTGCTGCCAATATATTCAAAGTGTACCAATCTATTTGAAATTTTCCATATAGTTTCTTAACTTTATGTATATTAAGTTCAATTATCCTTGGAAGGCTGCAAGGACCAGCCTAGTATGCGTCTGTCGAAGCCACTGCTAAAGAAATTTATGTTCGTTGAGTTGTCTTCCGCCCATGTCACAGAAGTCACCATACGACGGTGGCCCTGAAACAAACACATACCATTATCCACTTGTACATTTTTATAAAATAGATATTTAAATGAAGTCGTTGTGGCACCGTGGTTACTGTGCATATCGTACGATACCGCAGGTTAAGCGAAGTTCGGCGCGTTCGGTAAAAGGATTGGTGACCGCCGATCATTTATTTTGTCACGACGTGCTGTATACTTGTATACAGTAGTCATATCAAAGAAAGTAACATTTAAAGGCTGGTGATAAAAAAAACCTGTATAGTTTTCCAATAAACCATAGACAAACCTGTCGACTAGACCGAGGCAGCCTGGCCAGCCTCTGTCCTTGCAGATCAAACACTCGCACTTGTCTGTTGTCGTGTGGGATTGCGATAAGTCCGCCATTGCTAACTGCTACGCGGTTTACGGACGAATCCGAGCGGATCGTCGTCAGAGCAGACCTCATGTTTCGTACGTCCCATACCTGTGATAATGTAAATGTTTTTTACTTATTTATAAATGTAACTAGACGTATTTCGTAATATTATGTTTAAAGTTTATATAAAATGTCTTCTAATATCAGTTAATTAATGTTTTTGAAATTGCTTATCGGATCTGAGTTTTTACTGGAGCAATATAAAAGTCACTTCTAAAAGCTATAAGAGCGAAAGTAGCGAAAGGAGCGAAAGAAAAACATAGAATGTGCTAGCTGCTTCTCTTCCCGGGCATACTGTAAAAGTCAGTCAAGGGATTTTATGGTTTTATTGGCGTTTATGAGGGCGACAGGCTGATAGCCTTTCACTGCAATAGTTTCTCTCCATCATTATAATTCCTCCAAACGTGTCAAAGGTGACATCAGATGGTTTTATAGCCTCTGGTGTTCTGCCTATCCCATACGGGATACAGGCGTGAAGTTATGTGTATATGTATGTATGTGCAATATATAAGCATGAACATTATCAATTACCATACTCTTTATTTACTTAATTGTTAAAACCAGTTATATTTTCACATACCTTAACAGATCTATCATCAGATCCTGATACAACTTTATCTTCTCGTGTAAACACTGCAGAAGTGACACTCCTGGAAAATAAAAATGAGGATACAATACGTAAGCTAATATACGTATAATTTTATTTAAAAAAAAAACATACACAAAATTTATATAATGATTATATACAAAGTAAATTTCCGAAGTGATTCTGCTTTTAATTTGTGGTATTTTTTTGTCTTCGTCTGTAACGTTTGACGTTACAGACTTTTGTATCATCGTCTTTTCTGAATTCGACTTATTTTAAGAACTCTATGTACTCATTCAGTCAGGAATTCAGTCATTTGAACTAACGACGACGGTGACTTATGGCATAAGAGTTGAACGGAGTAACTTTACAGCAGCGGCGCAGGTTGTAGAAGAGTCATTTTTCATGGACGATTTAGTCCACGGTGCCTACAGCCTTGACGAGGGAAACGTATCATTAAGGACCTCATCTACTCACTCAGTATGTCCCTGGAAGACGGACACGGAGTGTATCGGCTCCCGGAAGTCCCAGAGGCGGAAGGTGGTGTCCCGAGACGCGGTCACCACCAGCCGGGAGCTCGGGTGCGCAGACGCATGCGTTAGTTCGTGGTCGTGACCTGAACAATATAGAAAAGAAATTAATGAAGTGTAACATTCAGGACGTATTACATAGTTTAAGTTGACTTTAAACTAAGAACTTGTGTCATGCCTAAATAGAGTTTAAAATTATATCAAGATAAATTTTGAATATTAAGTGAACAGTATTGATCTTTTTCTTTTATTGTTTTGCTTTTTTCTGTGGTTTATAATAAAACAGTTTAAATAGACATATGTATCCAACTTTATAGATCATCACACAAACATCAATCCCTCTTAAACTTACAAAAATCCATGGTAAGTGGCAACCATATCAATAAATGTTATTAAAAATTAATGCTCTTCAGTTAGAAAATCATATTGTTTCCGTAATCACAATGGCTAATTTTCCTACTATATGAAATGCAACAAGTTCACGCAATTTTTCCAATACACTTAATATATGAAGGTTAGAATCAGAAAGAAACATGAGTAATCAATTGAATTTAAAAATTATTTGTGAGTCATATTAAACTCATGTTTATAACGCGGCTTTTACTCAAATTTATTGTCGGAGGTGCCCAACTAGTTTCGAGCGAGTGTGAGGTGAGCCGCAGCTGAAGAAGGACTCCATAAGAGTTCGAAACTAATCGGACACCTCCGACAATAAAGGTTAGTAAAAGCCATGTTATAAAGTAATCAAGTTGACTCACCAGTCAAAACCTGCAAGCAATCGCCAGTCTCCACATCATACAAATTAGCCGTCCTATCCCAGGACGCGGTGATGACGTGTTCACCGCCCGGTAGCCAATCAGCGGCCACCACCACTCCGGTGTGGCCGGCTAGCTCTGTTAGCGGAGTTCGTAAGACTTCACCGCCTTCGCCGAGGCTCTCTTCACCCCCGCCCTCAAGTTCCTCTTCTGAGGATTGGCCTCGCTGCAAGAACTAAACATGAGGAAAGAAACAGAGAACTACATAAACCTTTAGAAATGTATGAACCTCAGTAGTTTTCACTTATCTTGCGTTTTTTACTCACAACAAAGCTGTGAATGGTTTGAAATTGGTATGTTTGTTTGTACACTTTTCATGAGAAAATGCCGCCGTGAAGTAATATGACGTAGATTGTTGTTGCTCAGATGGACTGCCTGAATTCAGCCTCGTAAGAAGCTCAACAAAATAAGATAAGAGGGTATTAAAGTTTCTATATTTATGTCTTAACAACTCTAGGTAACCTCAATGTCACATGTAATAACAAACTTCTGTAACACATCATTACCAGATAGATTATAACTGGCGGTAGACTTTATATTCATACAGTCCGGAGAAAAATCAAGATGCCAGGGCTAGAAACTGCGACGCTTTTCGCAAATTGTGCAGCAAGTATCAAAAACAAATGTCTTATTCTATTCAAGGCAACAAAGTAGCGTTGCAAGCAGCAGCTTATTGAAAATCTAAATAAAGTGACAGTTACAGCGAATTGCTGCCTTGAGCATGGCGTTACTTTCGTGGCCTCGGCGTAAGGGCCAAAATGTTATGCAACACAATTAAAGCTAGTATGAAAAGAGCAACGTGATAATTACCGGTAAATCCCAATTCACAGCAGCCTGCCATACATGCGCAGAGTTGTCTCCACTACTAGTAAGTGCTATGTCCCGAGTCGGGTGAAACCGTATGGAGTTAACCGACCCCGTATGGCCAGTATATTGAAGGAGACATTTTCCCCACTCTACACTCCATATACAAGCTGTGTGATCTGAAATAAGGAATTTGATATAAAGGTTGTTTTTTAGTTACCGGACAATTTTTTTTTACAAAATAAGTAAGTATAATTTCTAGAAAAGATTTTAGCAAAAAAAAGGTAGGTACGTATTTTTAGGTAAGGAAATTAATATATTCGCTAACATATTATGCACAGCGTGGTCACTGTAAATTATAAATGAATACCATTCAAATAAAGACGACAACGCTCTGCTACAAAACATCTTGTAGTACCTACGACGTAGTAGCATAATCAATGAAATGTCGCGTCGCAGTATAGTGCGGCCGGTGGGAGTTTGCGTTCCTGACAGCTGTCAAAATCAAAGCTTTTTTACCCCTTCGAATCGGAAATAAACTTTATTCAGTGGACATAAGGACTCCTTTAAGGAGCTGTCAGGAACGCATTCCCGCAACGTTCGCACTCTAGCTATGTTCATCGACAGCGACTATATGTAAAATAGTTTTTGGTGCCATATTTTTATTTCTTTGTACTGAGCGACACTAAAATAAATATGCAGGTACGTTTATATTGTAGCAAAGAAAATAACATTTATATTCGGCTAGGAACTAAAAACAACACTGTATGTATAAACAAATATGTAGTTACAGCATTAGTTTTCTCATTAATATCTGTGAATGGAAATAAGTGAATGAATGCAATTCCTAGAAAATGTAGGTAAGTATTTAATTCCTAAAATCGTCTGGAAATGTAGTAATAAATTATACCACACACATATTCTAGTAAATCTATACAAAAACCTAAATAGCAATAGGAAATTAAATGAATTAAGATATCAATGGATACACGGGGATAGCGTATTGCGATTTGAAATTGTTTACCTATCTAAATAAGCTGTTATTTACGCTTGCTTTACTCGCTCGGTTCGCGCATGTATGGCCTATATGAAACCTCCTCTCTACACTCGTCGTCGCACCTAACCGTTCCGACTACATTTTTCGATTCGAGAGCCCTTTTTTGTCGCCTGTCGATCTTTTTCATCACAATGTAGTAGGTTTTTTTTTATTTACAGCCAATTTAATAGATAAAAACATGTTTACTTATAAAATAAAATAAAAAACAATTTTTCTGGGTATGTTCTGATAATTGAGTCAACTGCGTTTATGCTTCTTAATATCCGAAATAACTCATTTTACAGCCTTGGTCATAAATATACCTACATATTTGCATAATTTGCCAATTTCTGCTTGACTTAACCTTGATCATTGATATAAAAAACCTGTTTTGTTTGTATCATCTGGAAATTACAGAAAAAAAGTTGTAGAGCAAGCTAATTTTGTTTGTCTGTTCCATAGATATAAACATTGATTATGGTGTATGTTTTATGGAGTATAATGAGGTCAAATGCTGTTTGTTTATTTATTGAAACAAATTCATTTACCTTGAAAAGCTAAAAAACAAAACATCTTAAAGCTTATGTTCCTATATAGCTATTCCAAAAAACTAGCATTGCAATCTCATGTAAATGGGATATATTTCTGTTAGATCATGAAACTTGGCATATATTTGTAGAACAGTCTTTGGAAACCCAGAAGAGAGCTAATAAAAAAGAGTCATCTGCACTGGTTGTCATGATTTTGTGTAACCTCTCAATTGCCGAAGCACTGATCAGTACCCCGCAGACTCGGGTACGCATCAGTGCGCCCTTTCGGTAGCTGAGAGGTTCATTGATTTAAATGTAGATTAAAACTTATGAAAACCATAATATTAACTCATTGCAAATAACCTGAGCAATCGAAGTAGTTGTAGGTGAATCAAATGATTTATTAGTGTGAGGTACAGGTAAATGTTGAGAAGTATTTTGATACAATGTAGTGACCTTTTGTAGATATTGTCACTATACTGTCATTTCTAACTGGTTTATTATATAACACTAGCTGTTACCCATGCAACCTCATTCACATCTTATACTTTGCAAGAACCATTTTATTTCCGTTCAGGTGTTCTGCCATGATTGAGGAATAAACACCCATACAAACTTTCGCATTTATAATATAAGTAGAATGTACCAACAAAACAAAACAACGTTCGCCGATCAAATTGGCGACGTTCTTAAAAAGGGCCTAGTTAAAAGTACCCGTAACCGGCGATCATGTATGAAAAGATTAATGAATGTGGAGGAAGCGAAACAGGTATGTCTGGATCGAAGCAATTGGTGTTCCCTTGTCTCTGCCTACCCCAAAGGGAGACAGGCGTGAGGTTATGTATGTATGTATGTAGAATGTACCAACAAAACCATTCTTATAATAAACTTACCAGCAGAGGCTGTACCAACTAATGCTAGGCTTGGTCTTGCAGATGTAACATCCCAAATACCATCTTTGTGACCAAGATACTCTCGGATTAGCTGGCAGTTGTACGTTGGAGCCTTAAAACTTGATACTATTTTACTGGTTTGGACTTTGAGTTTATGACTGGCTTTCACTTTCTGAGAATTCTGGGACACTGAAACCAATATTAATAAAAGTAAAACACTGGTAATGGTGGCATTTGAACTGACATGTGCTATTGTTACAGTGAGGTATAGTTTAAGAGGTTAGATATTATACTACTGGCAATATTAGCTTGTCACTTTGTATCAACGGCTGGTTGTGAAATTTTCAAGAATTGAATTGAATAGACATTATATTTTTGCATTAATCAATCTTCTAGGCTTATATTATACTGATATTAATATAAATATAGTTTGTTTTAAGTATCATGTGTTTATCTAAGTTCATTCCCAAGCCAATCCGCCGAGAAGACACAGCTAAATCGTGCAGCATTTCTTGGAGATCCTCCAGCGATTCTGCCAAAACGACAATATCATCCGCGAAGCGGAGATGTGAGATGCGTTCGCCGTTGATGTTGATGCCACGTCCGTTCCAGCTGAGCGTCTTAAATGCGTCCTCCAATGCGTTAGTGAACAGCTTCGGTGAAATAATATCACCCTGCCTCACTCCTCTTCGCAATTGGATAGGACACGATCGCTGATTCTGTACTTGGACGGACATTGTGGCGTTCTCGTACAGGCATCTCAAAACATCTATGTATCGCCAGTCAACTTGACATCGCTGTAAGGACTCCAGCACAGCCCAGGTCTCGATCGTGTCAAAAGCCTTCTCATAGTCCACAAATGCTACGCACATAGGCAGATTATACTCGTTGGTTTTTTGGATAATCTGCCTCAGCGTGTGGATGTGGTCCATGGTGCTGTAACCCGACCGAAACCCGGCCTGCTCTGGAGGTTGGAAGTCATCGAGTCTTCTCGCTAGACGATTTGTGATGACTCTCGAGAACAGCTTGTATACGTGGCTTAGGAGCGAAATTGGTCGATAATTCTTCAATAGGGTTTTGTCACCTTTCTTGAAGAATAGGACGACGTCGCTCTGACTCCACGCCATTGGAGTTCTCCCGTTGTGAATGGCGGAATCGAAGAGCTTTTGTAGCTCGATCAGTATCGGTGTATTACCGGCTTTGAGAAGTTCTGCTGTGATTCCGTCATCCCCTGGGGCTTTTCCATTCTTAAGCTGTTTGAGAGCCAAACGCATCTCGTCTAAACTGACGACGGGGAGTTCGTCGGTGTAGTGGCGGGTCAATGTAGCACGGGGGTCTGTGATTGTGGGCACCTGCCGTGATTGCTGGGAAGCATACAGTTTGCCGTAGAACTGCTCTATCTCGGAGAGGACTTCAGGTCTAGAGGTGACGGTCGTGCCTTGTGATGTTTTGAGAGTTGTCAGAGCGCTTTTGCCGAGCTGCTGAGCAAACACTTTCGACCCTCGGTTCTTCTCAATAGTCTCCTCGATGAGAGTCGTATTGAACCTCCGAAGGTCGCGTCGGATCAGTTTCCTGATCTGTTTGTTCAGCACTCGGCGCTCCAACAACGTGGCAGAGTGTGTTTCCCGTCTAACCCTCATGGCCTCCAAGGTCTCATCCGAGAGTTTGCCCTTACGGCCCGTTTGCCGTCCCTGGCAGATTTTCATACCCACTTCCCGTATGGTGTTAACTACATTTTGGTAATCCTCATCGATGTTGCCAGTAGTTTCCAATGCACCGAATCTATTACTTAGTTCCAGTTGGAATCTTTCGGATCCCAAGGAACTTTGGAAAGCAGACGGGCGGAGTATCGGCTTCATTAGTTTGGCACGTTCAAGCTTAAAATCGATATTCAGGGTGCCGCGGACGAGGCGGTGGTCACTTCCGGTATTAAACCTGTTAACCACGGTGACATCCCTGAATATATGCTTTTTGTCCGTAAGAATGAAGTCGATCTCGTTCCGTGTTACACCGTCCGGGCTCTGCCAAGTCCACTTTCTGTGAGCCTTCTTTTTGAAGAAGGAATTCATCAAATACAATCCTTCGCTCTCCAGAAAGTTTACTAGCATCTGCCCCCTCTGGTTT